>CAUYQV010178785.1:0-31059 GCA_963574575.1 Galagoides demidoff
TCCTTCCTTCCTTCCTTCCTTCCTTCCTTCCTTCCTTCCTTCCTTCCCCTTCCTTCCTTCCTTCCTTCCTTCCTTCCTTCCTTCCTTCCTTCCTTCCTTCCTTCCTTCCTTCCTTCCTTTCTTTCTTTCTTTCTTTCTTTCTCTGTCTCTCTCTCTATGTTTCTCTCTCCCTCTTTCTCTCTTCCTCCCTCCCTCCCTCTCTTTCTTTCTTTTCTTTTCTTTTTTTTCATAGCTCACAGCAACCTTCAACTCCTGAGTGATCCTCCCTCAGCCTCCTGAGGTGAGGTGCCCACCTCCACATTCAGCTAGTTTTTCTGTTTTCAGTACAGACGGGGTCTCACTGTGGTTCAGGCTGGTCTCCAACTCTTGAGTCAAGCCATCCGCCCACTTCAGCCTCCCAAAGTGCTAGGATTACAGGTTGTCATTTTTTTAATGAATAATGAAAACAGAAATCTGATGAATACTGAAAAAAGTGTTTCCTCCTTGAAATCACTATACAAAGTGTTTGAAATGACATAAACAAAGTGAATCTGAAAGGAAGTGTGATTTGACAAAGTCCCATTTTGACTAAAACAGGAAAGCTACTGTCACACACACTGTCTACAGTAAGACTGTTACAAGAGAAGCCCACCGGAATGCTGCTTGTGTCTGCTTTGCTATGGAAGCTTCTCTAACTGTGGTACTTTGGCTACTTTGATTAAATGTGGCTGAATTAAAAAAAAAAGTGGCTGAAGCAAATCTCACTTTTGTTGCTATTTTGATTATATCAATATCTATAAATAAAATTCATTTTATGTGGAATAAATTGCTTTTTTATTAGCTTCCTCAAAACCATGTAATTGCACCGACCTCCCTTGCAGGGTGGTTGTAGGGGATTTCAGTGCTCCTCTCCTGGTAGTGACTGTCGCTTGAATGTTTCTAATAAACCTCCTCTGCCCCCCTTCACATCATTCTCCTTCCTTCTGTAGATATGTACCTGTCCAGCGCCTTCCTAGAGTTAACAGAAAATCTGAGAGACAGTATCTTAAATTCTTTTTGCTACTGAAAAAGAATTTGGAAACTGCTGGGTTCTGAGCAAATGAAATGCAAAAGTTTTTCTTTAAGAATGCAGATGAAGACAAATGGCCCACAGATATTTGAGAAGGAGTTAACCTTCAGCAGTCATCAGGGGAAAGACCCATCAGAGCCTCCGTGTGGTCCCACTGCACACCTGTCAGGACAGCTGCTATCAGAACAATAAAAGATTACAAGTGGTGGCAAAAATGTGGAGAAGAGAGGACTCTCAAGCACTGTCACTGAGCTACGGTCATTAGGAAAAACAGTATGAAGTTTCTCAGAAAAATTAAAAACAAAACTGTGTTAGGATCCATGTAACTCAGTGCGTAGGGCACCAGCCACATACACTGAGGCTGGTGGGTTTGAACCTGGCCCAGGCCAGCTAAACAACAATGACAACTGCAACAACAACAACAACAAAAATAGGTGGCTGTTGTGGCAGGTGTCTATATAGTCCCAGATGCTTGGGAGGCTGAGGTAAGAGAATTGCTTAAGCCCAAGAGTTTGAGGTTTGCTGTGAGCTGTGACGCTACAGCATCTACCAAGGGTAACAAAGTGAGACTCTATCTCAGAAAAAAAAAGAATGAAGATGAATTATGAAAGTACAGAAAGCATAGAATTTGGTGAAATCTAGTCTGGCTGGTATGGGGGAAGCAGAGGGCCATCTGGGAGATGCTGAGGTGTATTTATACATTTTCAATGCAGAGGCTGTTGGCATTAATAATAATAATACAAAAGTCTGTTATTCTCCTCAAAATAGAACCCAAACACCACCCCCACCCGCCCCACAGGGGAAATACATTTACCTAAAGATTCTTTTACTGTCCCTTGTATTGGCTTTCCTGCGTTGAACAAAATCTCACTGACTTAGAAATTTTCTTATTTTCAGATTTCTCTTCTGGGAACTTCGAATGTTCACTAACACAAAAATGGCAGCAAGGATATTTGGATAATCAATGCTGGGTCTACTGATAGGGATGTAAATCTTAGGATGTTAAAGAACGAGAACAAATCCCATGAGTAAAACCTTACAAAATATGAAACAAAACAAAAACAGTATAAAGTATAAACCTCTCCTGGTTCCTCTGCTGTTATTGGAGAGAAAATGGGAAATGCCTTTACATCAGAGCCTGCATATTTTTTATGAAGTTCTCGTCTTGGCGCCAGGAGGATGGCACAGAGAATGCTGACTAATTCGGGATCTATGAAATATCCTAAGTTTGCTCTAGCCATGAGGTCTCTCTCTTGACCCCAAGAAGCCATGACTGCTATGAAAAAAAGAATGACAATGGATAAAGTTGTCACTGTATGATAACCACGACACAGACCTAAGTGAAACAGTGCAATTTGCTATTGAAATCAGCGGGCAACTGTCTTCAAAGTGGTTACATAGACTGAGCGTTTGAAAGCAGAGTGAGACTCATTTTTTTGTAATTGTTAAAGTCGCACACCAGTCACATGTAACAACTCTGTTCCAGAGAGAGAGAGGTATAGGAAGACCCCAAATTTGCTTGCATGTGTCTATTTTAGATGTAATCACTTAGAAATTATTTTTCTACTAGAATTATGTAGACAATTCTATTACATTGCAGACAAATCTGAAGTTCTTGTCATCTTGTATTTTCTTCCCATTTATATATGATATAATTTTGAAATAATGAAGCTTTCCCAGAATCTACAATAAAGACAACTTACTCTTTCCCTAAGTGTAAGCAGTTAGGCTTTAAAAGGAGAAAAAAGAGAAAGATTAGGTTTATTAAAATCCTTTCTCATGATTTTTAAGACACTGAAATTACTATCAAATATTTGTTTATAGAGAAAATTCTCAAAATTATTTTTGTGATTAGCTATTTTGGGCTTTTGAATTAAAAAATACAGAATATTTAAGCTGTTTATTAGTATCATTTCTTGCAGATAATTTTCCCCTTGAAAAAGAGAAAAATCTATGCCCCAGATAATGTTTAGAATTTAAATAACAAGTATGTATTAGTTTAAAACATATTCTGAATCAAATGCAGTATTTTGGGGGCCAATTTAACCCAGACATATGATGAGATTTATTAAAATGATATCCTTAAATAAGATAAATCATATAATAGCAGATTTCATTCTCTTTTTTTTCGTCTTTTCAAAAACTATCTAGTAATAGTAATAAGTAATAAGTTCCTCTCTATATCTTCTTCTTGAAATGCCACTCTAGTCCTAGGTCAAGGACTTGGAAATTGAATTTGCTCTTGTGAGCCAGAGTGAGCTCATGGGTGGCAGGTATTGGGGGCAACACCATAAAATATATATTTTGGCCACAGAATGGGTGTTATTTGGAGTACTTTCCTCCCTGTTAGGATAGTACCATGGGATCCAATCTTCCCTTCTAGCTCTCTCTAGAATTGGAAATTCAGAGATGCAGAGATGCCCATTAACTGAGCAAGCTGAAACTTAAACAGGCGAATCAGGATGTTGTTGACTGTGTCTCCTGGAAGTGAAATAAATAATAGACCCCAACACAGTCTCAAAACTTTTGTCGTGACCCAGGTATGCATATCTGTATGTGCATGTGTATGACCTTGTGTGTGTGTGGACGTGCATATGTTAGGTTATGAAATTGTTTGAGGCTCGGTGCCTGTGGCTCAATCGGCTAAGGCGCCAGCCATGTACACCTAAGGTGGCGGGTTCAAATCCCCAGCCCGGGCCCGCCAAACAACAATGATGGCTGCAACCAAAAAATGGCCAGGCATTGTGGCGGGCGCCTGTGGTCCCAGCTACTTGGGAGGCAGAGGCAGGAGACTCACTTGAGCCCAGGAATTGGAGGTTGCTATGAGCTGTGGTGCCATGGCACTCTACCCAGGGGGATAGCTTGAGGCTCCGTCTCAAAAAAAAAAAAAAAAAAAAGAAATTGTTTGAAACTCCAAGGTATCAATAAGGCACACACCTGTGCATGATGTAGGAGCTCATTACTTTTTAAGTTCAACTGTCTCCAAAATGTGATTGTTTTTCATTAGAAATGATACCAACAGTATTAACACCTTTAATTTAACTTTGAGTTAAAAATTGC
The DNA here is from genome assembly GCA_963574575.1 of Galagoides demidoff. NCBI lineage: Eukaryota > Metazoa > Chordata > Mammalia > Primates > Galagidae > Galagoides > Galagoides demidoff. Next base: position 4,109 of record CAUYQV010178785.1, read on the forward strand.
TCCAGTCATGTAAAAGACAGAGAAACTTAAATGTGCCTTCCCTTTAGAGAATAGAATTTTAGGTTTACCAATAAATAAAGAAATGCAAGAAGGAAGGAAGGAAAGAAGGAGGGAGGGAGGGAGGGAGAGAGAAAGAAAAACAGAAAGAGAGAGAGAAAGAAGGAAGGAAGGAAAGAAAGAAAGTCAGTTTTTTTGTCAACACTGTTTAGTCACGTTCCAGTGACTGTAGGAAGTATGGTTGCCTCCTGAGAGGTAAACTGTAAGATCAAGAGAAAAGGGACCCAAGCGAGAGATATGTGATCTGATACGTAAAAGAGAAAGGATCATTAACAGGCAAAGCTTGTTTGGAACCTGATTGAATAAATTGACCTACACAAAATCAAACATAAGTCAGTTGGCATGATGGTTAACCAAAGTAATTACCTATGAGGAATCGCTAGAGACAATCACGGGTCGTGCCCATCTGAAACACAGTATGGGGACAATGCGTCCTGACATATAACAGAGTCTCCAGCTTCCAGCTCTGAGGAATTCAAACCCACCTAATGGCCCAAAGGAATGCCACAAATATCCCTGGGATCTTTAATTCAGACCCACTCTCCTATTTAAAACTGAATTGATTATCACGTCTACTTTGCACCTTTATGCCCCATCTCTTGATATTAGTCTCAATCAGTGTTGTCAACATTTATCCATTTGCTCAGGACAAAACTTTATAAAAACGTTAGACATTTTCTTTCTGTTCCTGTTCCAGTCAACACATTTTTTGAAATTACCTTTAAAATATCTCTCATTTTTCTGACCTGTACTACTTCTATGACATTTAGCTGACAGCTCATATCCTTACCCTATCCTTCTCACAGATGCTGAAACGATTATTATTTGAATTAACATATGCTTGTGTCATATCTGGGTTTAAATCACATCAACACCTTTTCCTTTTAGCCACCACCACCACCAAGAAGGCTAGCACGGCCTGCAGACAGCACCCGCGATGTGAACAGCTCAGCCTCCCGATCCTTGGCATTTCATGATGGAGCAATATGAAATGGCTTGTTGTTGCAGGAAAACAGCAGGATGTGTGACAGAGCCAGGAGCCTTCCTGGAACAAATTCCTGCTCCCTCGGATCTTTCTGGCTGACTACTAAGTGTCTCTGTTCTGCAGATATGTCTGCCTGATGTGTCAATGAACACTTTTTAATAACCTCACACATGATTTTTCTTTTTGTATTACTGAACTATGTATTAATTTATGTTTTTGTCTCTTCCTCATAATAGGCAGTGGTACTGTAAAGAGTAGCACTTTGATTTTCTGTTAACTCTCCAGCAGCTCCCCTGGTATCTGTTGTGTGACCTAATAAAATAGATTGTTGCCATAATCAACTAAAACTTCCAAAAGACAGCTCCTTGGCATTGAAATTTGTCTTTGTCTGTTTGTTTTTGAGACCGTCTCACTTTGTTGCCCTGGGTAGAGTGCTGTGGCATCACAGCTCACAGCAACCTCAAACTCTTGGGCTTAAGCAGTCCTCCTACCTTAGGCTCCCAAAAGCTGGAACTCCAGGTGCCCAAAACCAACTCTTAGCTAATTTTTCTATTTTTTTAGTAGAGATGAGGTCTCACTCTTTCTCAGGCTAGTCTCAAACTCCCACGGTCAAGCAATCCATGTGCCTCAGTCTCCCGGAGTGCTGGGATTACAGGCATGAGCCACCACATCCAGCCAGCATTGAGATTTGAATAACACTTCCAAAATCCTGTTGTCTAAAATTGTTTTAGACAACAGAATGCATAGTAAAGTTAAGACTCAAGAAATCACGTTTTATCAGGATACTCAATCTGTCTGGCAATTCAAGTACAGAGACAGATAACAGAAATGACTTTATGTATTTAAAGCAGAAACTGACCGCGGAGGGTTGGGTGCTTATTCATCTGTTGGGAAGGCTGTAGAGGCAGCTCTCATTTTGGCCAGGATAAGTGCCCTTCTGTGGATCACCACAGGACTTGCCCCCAAGACAACTGCCACTGCAACTATGTTCAGAAAGTGGCTGTGCCAGGAGCCGAGTTCAGGACTGCACCATTTATCCACATTCTGTCCTGTAAAAATAATTTTCATAAACGTTGGCTTCAGGTTCACAAGTGGCTTCAGTCTGAGAATCAGGATTGGCTTCCAGATCACTTCACTCCAGAGTCTGCCTCGGTGGGAAGATGAAAACCAAGATTTAGCCAGTCCTTCCCCAAAGGCTGCAAGCAAAACAGGCCTGTCACAGGACAAATGTTGCATAATTCTGCGGATGTGAGCCACCCAACCCTTCCCAGGGGCAGGGTGTGGGGATGGGAGTTCTTGTTCAATAGGCATAAAGTTCCAGTTGTGTTAGATAAACTGGTTCTAGAGATCTGTGTTATGCCATGGTGCCCATAATTAATAAGGTGGTAGGTATGAGTTCAGGAGTTTAAGACCAGCCTGAGCAAGAGTGACACCCCATCTCCACTAAATTAGAAAAACTAGCTGGTCATGGGGGTGGACACCTGTAGTCTCAGCACTTGGGAGATTGAGGCAGGAGGATCAGTTGAGCCCGAGAGTTTGAGGTTGCTGTGAACTATGATGCCATGACACTAACCCAAGGGCCACAAAATGGCTGCCTTGGGAAAAAAGTAAAAGAAAAAATAGTAGTTATTATGCAAAATGTGTTAAGAAGGTAGATCTCATGTTAAGTGTTCTTACCAAAAACAAAACAGAACAAAACAAAACAAACAAAAAAAAGAGAAACAAGGAAACCTCGGGAGGTGCTGGGTATGTCTGTCCCCTTGAGGCTGGCGATGTTCTCAGGGTATCTGCACATTTTGGACCATCAGACTGCACACAGTATACAGCATAGTCTCTGCGTGACAGTGGGGCTTCAGTGAAGCTGTTCTGTACAAGTAGATGCTAGCTGCAAGGTGGTCTAAGAGATGTGGTTTATATCTTCCCTGCAGTTCTAGACGGCAGACTGGAATGAGATTGGACAAGGTGGCTTACCTTATACTTCCACCATTATCTGACAACACAACAAGAGAAGTTACAACCATACTATCATGGTACTGTTAGAAATTATATTGATGTTTATTTTTTAAAGTCTTGTAATTAATAGCTTTTTTTTTTTGAGACAGAGCCTCAAGCTGTCACCCTGGGTAGAGTCTCCTGGGCTTAAGCGATTCTCTTGCCTCAGCCTCCCAAGTAGCTGGGACCACAGGCCTCCACCACAATGCCTGGCTACTTTTTGAGTATAGTTGTCATTGTTGTTTGGCAGGCCCAGGCTGGATTCAAACTTACCAGCTCTGGTGTATGTGTCTGGCACCTTAGTGGTTTTAGCTACAGGTGCCAAGCCATCATATAAAACATGAAGAGTTGAATTGAGTGGAGTGCCACAGCATTGATTTTGGTCCTAAGTACACATGTACTTTACTGAACAGGAACTACAATACTGAAGAAAATTAAATTATTTAATAATTATATTAAATGTAATTATATAATTATTCTAGCATACAGTGTGTTCCTTTCTGAAATTCTCCACCTACAATTTGTAACTCTTCATCTAATATTTAAAGTATCACGTAGGTTAACTATTTCCCACACTTGAATACAGAGTCTTAGACCATTCTTGCCAAATGAAAGTATGATTAATGATTCTTTGGTCTCTACCAAAGAAATGTCTTTATAAGTCAATGTAATCATTTAGCACAGATGGTGAGAATCTGTAACATGGACCAGTTTCTGTAAGCGCAGTTGACCTCATCAAAATTAACATCCACATTAGGAAATTTTATTACCCATTTACAAAATTCAGAGGCGTAACATAAATGTCATGCCATCTGAGGTCTTGCATCAGTAATTGGTTTGTTTATGATACAAACTAATTCTCAATATTCTTTCTCAGCAATAACAAGTAGAATCATGGACAGGGAAGGTTATTATTTACAAACCATAGCTCAATGCACCACGTAATCAAATCCTTTGTCAGAGTATCCTGCTACATAATCAGATCGTGTGAATTGTCAAAGGCAATTTTTTAAATATATATTCATTTAAATCCTTGGTAAACTTGTTATAGTGTAGGGCCTTGGTGTTTTTCTTATTTTTTTTCTTCTTTGTTGTTGTATTCTAAATTCTTGTGTACCAAGTAATTACGTTTCTTAAAAATACATAATTCCACTGTGGAAAAATAATAAATTCTCTATTCATCTATAAGAAATATTAGCTTTCAAAGCCCAAAACATTAAACTATTATGATTTGATTTGCTTATAATTTTCTCCCAGGATAACTTCTTTACAAGGTCTTTTAAATGTATTTTTCTGGTATTGTGATAAATATTTTTGCTGAGTCATGGTTGAATTTAATAACAATTCAGCATACAGTCCAGAGCTTATCAAACTTTGTTTGGGTATATTCACACAGACTCACACCCACACATAAAATCACTCTCCTTTCCAGAGAGTAATTTTCTGTGTAATTTGTGACTTTGCCATATTTTCATTTGTATCTGACAGGCAGTTGAGCACTGTCAGGTTGTGTTTACTCTTGGTAACAGTAAGCAACACTCTTCATTATAAGGTTCATGGTATTGATTAAAATGACTAAGCTGAAAATTCATCTGTCCCTCTTTGCAGAGACCAGGTGACTCACCGCTAATAATAAAGAAGGTATTACCTAGTTATTCTCACAGGACAATGATGACTTAATCTCTGAGGAATAATAGTGAAGAGACATCCCCAATCTCTTAAAAATTACACACTGCAGGCGCGGCACCGGTAGGCCAGTGGTTATGGCGCTGGCCACATGCATTGAGGCTGGCGGGTTCGAACCCAGCCCTGGTCTTCTAAACAACAATGATAACTGCAACAACAACAAAAAAAATAGCTGGGCATTGTGGCAGATGTCTGTAGTCCCAGCTACTCTAGAGGCTGAGGCAAGAGAATCGCTTAAGCTCAAGAGTTGGAGGTGAGCTGCGATGCCACAGCACTCTACCGAGGCAACATAGTGAAACTCTTTCTCAAAACAAAACAAAAAAAATTACACACTCTAGGAAAACCATGTAGGAGACGTTTCTTTGCTTGAAAATACCTTTAAAAATACTAAATAGCCACCTTTGCATGCAGCACCATTAGAAAGAAGAAAAGACAGGGATTTTTAACTGGTGTGCCTTGAGAAGATCTTAGGTATTCCTCAAAAATTTTTAAAGCCCATTAATAAAATTATTTTTAAAAGAAGTTCACTCTGTAGCTCAGTAGTTAGAGCCCTGGAAGCCAGGGGTGGCATGTTCAAACCACACCTGGGCCTGATGATGAAAAGGAAAAAAAGAACTAAAGAAGTTAAAATAAATACAGTAAATACAGTCGTCTTCTTCTTCTTCTTCTTTTTTTTTTTTTGTAATCAACATCATTTAAGTCCGCCGCAAAGTGTAACTACAGGTTCAAGTGTGCTGTGAAATAAGGAAGGTGGAAAAGCACAGCTCTATCTCCTCAAGGAGAGGAGGTCCAGGAAACCCAGACAAAGGAAACAACCGGAGAACACAGGACGAAGGCAGGGATGCAAGGAGCAAAGGGGCCGGGGCCGGGAAGCGCTGGTGGCCAGGGCGCCAGCGCACCGCTGCGCTCTAATCAGGAGTGAAGACGGCAGGATCGCTAGGATTTGGAAGAGAACCTACACGCTGTGGGACGCGGGTTTAAGGGTCAGAGGATTTAGTGGAAAGGGCAGAGCCCTCTTGGTTGGGAGTCTGTCTTCACCTGTTTGTGTTGTCACTATGTTCGATGGCACCATAAAAATGATTGTCATCATCATTTGAAGCATCATTATGCATTGATTCAGCTAAGAGTATAATCCCAGTGATAGACACTCCCCCAGCACAACTGTCTCCTAATCCCCTGTGTGGTGACGCCTGCGATTGAGGGAGTTGGACAAAAGTATTAATGACTCACATGTTTGCACAACCCTAACCCCATCCCCTGGCTTTACAAAGATCCTCCGGCTGATGGCGGGACACCTCTCTCTGCTGTGGGGGTGTGGGCAGGCTACCTTCAATGCTGGCTGAGACCATGAGGTGTATACAGATGACTTCAAAGTTCAGTGACAAAGTAGCTGGGCAGGTCTCTGCTTCAGCCTCAGCAAAGTAAGCATCAATCTACATTTACCACACCCGGTGTGTCCTTGCAAGGCCACCCACCACTCACAGCCAGGGGGCAAACAGCATTCTTCCCTGGAGGCCTCAGATGTCCGCAGGCTAGAGGAGTAACAGGGAGGAAAACTAAAGCACAGCACTTCTAAGACCCTGCCATGCCTCAGTGTTTGTGATTCAGCCACTTTTAAACACAAATGCCAACTTCAATCCGAAACATGCTATAAAAACAACATGAAATAGTCTTACACATCTATTCTTAACATACCACATACCTAATAAGCAATGTTTATTATTTAAAAAAATTCTGGTCTAAAATTTCTGTTTTGTACTCATAGATCCACATACTACAGTGTTTCTAAACCTATCATGGTGATGTCTCATCATAAGAAATGCTGACTTCTTTTTCTTTGGAGACAGAGTCTCACTCTGTCACCCTAGGTAGAGTGCTGTCAATTCATAGTCACAGCAACCTCAGATTCCTGGCCTGGAATGATCCACCTGCCTCAGCCTCCTGAGTAGCCAGGACTCCAGGCAGCTGCCACCAGGCCCGGCTAGTTTTTATATTTTTGATAGAGAGAGGGTCTCACTCTTGCTCAGGCTGGTCTCAAACTCCTGAGCTCAAGTGATCCACCAGCTGGGATTACAGATGTGAGTCTCCACCACCTACGCTATAAATGCACCTGCTTTAAAAAAAAAACAAAACTGTTTCCTTAAAAAAAAAAATGCATTTCTAAGTAGAAAAACTATTCTATTCTCTCATTCTGTGCACTTTTTTTCTTTTAAAAATTCCAATTTATTATAAACCATTAATCAATCATTAGCCTTTGCTTTTTGGTAAAAGCATTAGTGCAAAGGTTAAAAGCATAGGAATTTGGAAACAAATGCATTTTCTTCCATTTTTAAAGAGAAATTTCCTAACCCTGATAGTGCCAGGCAGGAGAACATGATCTGTATTCTTTTTTTTAAAAACTAAACTGTGAGCTTTTACCTATGAAAGGGGGGTGGGGGGGTTGAGGCTATTAAGTGTGAGGATTTGGATGCACTTAGCAAGCGCCGCCGTAATCATCGCGAATGAGACGCTAACAGCGCTGGGTCCCATTAAAGTTACTTCGGCAAAGAAGTTGAGAGAGAAAAATCCATTTTTGAAACTTCTATTAATTTTGAACTAAATAGTCCAGACCTACTCTCCTGCTAAAAGCAAGCAGAAGATGTGAGCAGCTATTATAGTCATTTGTATTAAGAGCTGGGAAAATAGAAATTACCAAGTTAAAAGGACAGCAGTGCCGCGGAGAGTAAGCCCGGGCCGTGGGGCTGCTTCTGCTGAGCGGGTTAGTGATGACAGACGGGAGGGCAGGCGCAGGGGCTGGACAGACATGCCTGCAGACGTCGGATGGGAGAGGGTGAGGAGGCCAGAGCGGGGCAACGTGCGGGTTCTCAGGCTCTCAAACACAACTTCAGTCACTGCCCCGAATGCCCCTCCTGCCTCAGTCCTGTAAGTGGCTGGGACTGCGGGCACCGCCCCACCTAGTTTTCCCGTTTTTTAGTAGAGACAGGGTCTCACTCGGGCTCAGGCTGGTCTCGAACTCCTCCCCCTCTACCTCCCGGAGTGCCGGGCTTGGCTCTTCCTTGGTGGTCTTTTTGTTACAGGATGAGAAGGAAAGCACGAGGGTTCTAAGAAGAACGGTCAATAGTTTTGAAATTGTTCAGACGAGGTGGAGTTAGGGGCAAACAATGTCTGAGGAAGATTTCTAAAGTTTGGGTTTGAGGAAGCCAAATAATGCCCCACCCCCTGCCACTGAGCAAGCCCTTTCAATTCCACACACGGGCAGGCCCTGGGTTGCGAATGAGGTGGGTGCTGTGTGTTTGTTGTTAAGTGGAGTCTGTAAGTTGGAACAGGTACATTTCCCTATGACCTGTAAAAACTTCCCCTGGCAAGGGCAAGTTACTGTCTGTCGGGTGTGTGTAACTCAGGGTCTTAGTATTGCAAATGGCATGCAGGTCGGATGTTTGTAACTCAGGGACTGGCCATACAATAAAAAGCAAAGAGGGTAGCTGTACTGAACTTCGATTTCTACTCCATACAGGGAATGGACCGCAGGTTTGAAAATTTCCAGGTTTGAAATTTATCAGGTTTAAATAAAAATAGTGAAAACCAGAGAAGACAAGAGTCTTTAAGATTGAGAATCAGAAAACTTCAAGATCTGGTGGCAGCGTTTCACCTTTTAGCTTCTGTCTGTAATTCAATACTTAATTTCTGCTGCATGGCATCTTACACAACCGTACTCCACCAGGGACTCTGGTGTCCCCACCTGTGTGGTATTCTGTCGGCCATATGGACGAATGTGAGAAAATCAATAGATTAGTGTCGGGCAGTTAAATTTGTATGTCCATTTTCTCAGTCTAGGATGAAAAACGAAAGAAAATAGTGAAGAGGTGAGAAGAGCAGGCTCTTCTTCACATACAATTCTTCTTATTTCTCCTAACAAAAGAGGAAACTGGCAAGATGGAAAACATGGCTTCCAAATTTAAACTGTCTGGGAAATATTGCTTGTTATAATGACATTCTTTGGCTCATTTTAATGGTGAAGCTTCTTGTCATGAGAAAAACCATATCGACATGGATTATAATATAAAAAGATATTTTTTATAATTAACAGGCTTTAAATGTCAATGAAATAAAGCCAAAATAAACTTTTATGGGAAATGTTAAGGCCCAAATACTATTTGTGTGGCAGTAATTTGTTTTCTGAAATATAAGAGAAATAAGAGTAAATAAGCAATTAATGCAATGATAGAATGATTAAATACAACATTTTTGTAAAGAAAAATATAGATTGTTTTCTTTAATAAGCTGCGTTATAAATGCTTTTACTTTTTACTCCCAGAAAAATGTTGGTCACTAATGTTTTACTCCTACTGCAATTAACTGAGAAAACGTTGACATCTATGTAGGCACGCACACAGGTATTACAAGGAAACACTGAGAGTCAGAGAGAGAGAGAGATTCTGTGAGGTAGGTAGTCTCGGCTCTGTTTCATAGATGAGGACCCAGCCTTAGCGAGGTTAAGTAAACCCCTTTGTGGAAGTTCTACGTTCATTAAACTAAGTCTACCTTTACTAGTGTCCTGGGTTCATCTGATAGTGTTCTTTTCAGTTAAGCAATTAATTATTTTCTGCAATTTAAACATTAGGGCTGTATGAATAAAACCTAGGATGGCCAAGCTTCTGTTTCTTGCTCTGCTAAGTAAAACACTATCAACTTGTCCCTATTTATCTCCTGAGCTCTCTAGAAACTTGCATAGCTAGTGTGCTTTCTCTGAGAGAGCTGGAAAATATTGCATAGATAAGTTAATATGGGTAAGTTATAGCACTAGTTCTTGAGTTTTATCTAGGAGTTTGGTAAAAATATAATACTTGGTGTCCATATCCAGAGATTATGATTCAGATTTGTGATAGAGTCACGACCAAAATATAACAAATTGCCCTCGTGATTTTTTTTTTTTTAATCAGCCCCAGGTGAGGCTGGAACTTGTCACCCTGGTTTGCAAGGCCAGTGTTCGAACCCCTGGGCACAGTGCCCAGCTTCCCTACGTGATTTTGAGGCCAATGATCTCAATGCCATATTCTGGGAAGCACAGTCTGGAAGAGAGATTTGAGTTTAAATCATGCCATCCACTGTAGGAGCTTCTACTATTCTTTTATTTAGGATAATTTTTTTGAGATAGAGAAAGTGAGACAAAAATAGGAAAGAAAATATATTCATATACATATAAATATACTATTGTAGACCATGTTATCCTTTATTATGAAGGATTAAAGCCAAGATAATAGCAAAATTACATATAGAGAACAATGTAACTTAATTTGGGTGGCTATACCTGCCGTGTCTGCAAGTATAATTTAATTAAAAATGGAAAACGTGATATTTGGGTAATATGTTTTTGAACCTTCTATCTAATTACCACTATAAGTGCACTGACCTCATGCTGCTACTGAACAACTGGAAATAATACAAAATATATCTCCCTAATGTTCCTTACAGAATAAGTAGTTAGCCAAATGTAAGTTAAGTGTTTACTCTCACTTTTCCATTTAAGCTAATATGTATACATGTATATGTGCATATATAACACATTCGTATGTGTTGTGTTAAAATTTAGAATCTTATCAGGTTATTAAGAAAACGTTGAAAAACATAAAAATAAAAAACAGAATAAAATTTAGAACTTCAGAAAAATTGAAATTATTAAATTTCTATCTGAACAAAAAAGTTTATGAGAACATAACGCCTTATGAAAAATTTCTATATTTATGAATGTGCTTCAAACAATTGAGGATTTGAAATGGAAATAAACCCAATGCAAATATAAGAAAATAACATATTTTCTATAAAAGTTTGAAAAAAAAATTTTTTTGAGACAGTCTCACCTTGTCACCTGGGTAGAGTGCCGTACTGTCATAGCTCGCAACAGCCTCAAACCCATGGGCTCTATCAATCTTCCCAAATAGCTGGGACTATAGGCACTCACCACAACATCCAACTATTTTTAGGGATGGGGTCTTGCTCTTGCTCAGGGTAGTCTCCAACTTGTGGAGTCAAGCCATCCACCTGCCTCGGCTTCCCAGATTGCTGAGATTACTGGCTTGAGTCACCACACTTGGGCCTGAGTTTGAAATTTTTCAATGTTTTGTTTGGTGTTATGGAGCAAATTACTGACACTTAGGAACTCCAATGGAACCAGCTTGAAGGTGGTCAATTTTTTTCATTAAATGAGGTTCAAAGTAGAGTCTGGGGCTGTTGCCCAATGCATTTCTGAAATGTCCTCTTCTGATAGCTCACTCTCAGGTCTAAGCCTTGGGGAATTATGAATAAGAAAACCACTTTCATGTATGCCAGCTTTATTTGAATCAATATGGGTAGACGTCTCAGTGAAATGGTTGTATGTGGCGATGCCAAGGAATTCACAAGCACTGGCCCCGGAAGCTGCCGGCCTGGTTTGGTGAGACACCTTCTCATCAATCAGTCTCACCCCAGGCGGCCTCCTTGGAGCCCAGGTCCTTGTTCATAAAACCAGGTTAATATTGCACACATAGTTATCTTATTACAATTAATGTACATTAAGGAGGATTATCTATTGACACATTCTAATCCTTGATGCAACATAAATTATTATTCTTTATGTCAGATTGATTATATATATTGGGTGGAATTATACATAATTCCCCCCAATGCTGTCAGAAATGGAAACATGATTTGAGTTTACAGTAATAAAATATTTGAATGTCCTTATGAAGAAATAAATACATATATTCAACGTTCTTATTATCCACCATGCCCACAAAGTAAATATTTTAGAAGGAAAATATATCAGTTTGTAAATCTTTTTAGAAAATAAAGAAACGCTTTTCAAGCACAAGGTCAGTATAGATTTTAGAATCCTTAACATACCCTGATATCAATATGCACAGATATGATGATATATATTTTATATTCCAGGTTTTAATCATTTATAAAATATCTATGTTCCACTAGATACAGCATATTATATGCCAGGAACTGAGCTTATGATAGAAATGTAAGAATAAGATGAGTCATTTGTCATCAGAATAAAACTAATAACCTGGAGAAGATTAAACAAAAGTCAGGAATTACAATGAAAAATATAGAGGGAGAGCACTGTGACTCTCACCTGTAATCCCAGCAATTTGGTAGGGCAAGGCGGGAAAATCACTTGGACTCAGGAGTTGAGAACAGCCTGAACAAGAGCGAGACCTTGTCTGTACTAAAAGTACAAAAAGTAGCCAGGCATGGTGACAGGTACTCAGGAGGCTGAGGCAGGAGGCTCCCTTGAGCCCAGGAGTTTGAGGTTGCTGTGAGCCACGAGACCACGGCACTCTACCCAGGCTGATAGAATAAGACTCTGTCTCAGAAAAACAATACAAACAAACACCCCCTCCCCAACTCCATGGGAGGACTGCACCCCATGGTCTGAGAATGCAAGAGAGGGAGCCCTACATCTTCCCTGCAGAGAGAGGCAAGGAGAAGACACCCTGTGAGGCCACAGCTGGGAAGGACTGCGGCAGGCAGACTCACTCCTGGGGCAGTGTGTGGGCCAGGAGACAGTGCCAGGGTAAGGCCTAACCCCGAAGGGTTTCCATGAGGTCAGGGAGCCTGGAACACGCCAGGGTATTGAAAACTTAAACCACTACAGGGGGATTAGAAATAGGACTGGAAAGTAAGCAAGACTGCAAGGAGTTTCGGGTCTGGATTTTGTTTTCAGAATAAATGAGAAGTCCCAGGGAAAAGAGGAAGGTGATATATGATCTGTTAAAGATAGTGCTTTGGCATCTGTGGGAAACATTAATTAGATTGAGGGAGCAAAGCCAAGTAAAAGTCTAGGGCAGGGGACATCAGAAGTAGGCTACGGTGGAGTCACTTCCACACAAGGATTTGGGGCTAAATTTATAGACTCAGGTATAAATAGCATGTATTCAGTATTTCCTGTGAAAATTAGGGATATAAGATAATGGAAGACAAAATAGCATCTCTCTGTAAATATAAAATAGAAGTTGCTGTTAGGATCTTACCTTTGTGACACCTGACACATATCATATGCTTAGTGAATACTGGTTGGAAAATTAACTGACAATAGCAGTTTGCTTTCCTATATTGGTAGAGAAGACTTTTATACAGTTGTTGGCTTATTTTTTTTGACTTAGGGCTTGATTATAAGGGGCTAGCTTACTGTTAGGGTCCTAACAAAAAGAAATGTTAAATTCCTGAGGTGATTTGATTAATTCATACTGTATGCTTGTATCACTCTATAAAATACACAGCAGGCTGGGCACGGTGGCTCACATCTGTAATACCAACACTCTGGGAGGCTGAGACAGGAGGATCTCTCCAGCTCAGGAGTTTAAGACCAGCCTGAGGAAGAGCAAGACCCTTTCTCCACAAAAAATTAAAAAACTATCCAGGCATAGTAGCAGGTGCTTATAGTCCCAGCTACTCAGGAGTCTGAGACAAGAGGATCACTTGGGCCCAGGAGTTTGAGGTTGCTGTAAGCTTTAATGCCAGGGCACTATACCCAGGGTGACAGAGTGAGATGCTGTCTCAAAACAAACAAACATACATATCTATATCTGTAGATGTAGATATATATATATAGATACACACACATATAGATATACACACACATATATAGCTATTATGTACCTATAATTTAAAATAAAAAAACTAGAAATCAGCCTTAGTTTCATATTCCTACTTGTAATAAAAAGTAGCTATTTATAAAAATAAGTTAATCCTTGCAATCACTGATCATCTTTCTACCATTTTCTCTTATTAAAAAAATAAACAGCCTGACCATGTCCTTCATTCATCATGGAGCTTTTATTTCATCTTTACTTTTTATAAAGATAATTTTAAGCCAATATAATTAAAAGGGAATCTAAATTGTAATGTTATATACTACAAAATTGTGGCAAATATTTCATTAATTAGTTAATGATTTAAGATAGAAAAGGGTTTTATGTGGTGTTATTTTAATAATAATGGTATGACAATAGAGAATGTGTGTTATATTTTATAAAATAAATCACTAGGCTCGGCGCCTGTGGCTCAGTCAGCTAAGGCGCCAGCCACGTACACCTAAGGTGGCAGGTTCAAATCCCCAACCCCGGCCGCCAAACAAAAATGATGGCTGCAACCAAAAAATGGCCGGGCATTGTGGTGGGCGCCTGTGGTCCCAGCTACCTGGGAGGCAGAGGTAGGAGACTCGCTTGAGCCCAGGAGTTGGAGGTTGCTATGAGCTGTGATGCCATGGCACTCTACGCAGGGGGATAGCTTGAGGCTCCATCTCAAATAAATAAATAAATAAATAAATAAATAAATAAATAAATAAATCACTAAAGACACTTTCAGGAGGAGGCTGAGGTAGGACAATCCCTTGAGCTCAGGAGTTCAAGACCAGTCTGAGCAAGAGTGAGACCCCATCTCCACTAAAAATAGAAGAACTAGCTGGCCGTGGTGGTGGCCGTGGGTGCCTCTCCGAGCTACTCAAGAGGCTGAGACAGGAGAATCGCTTGAGCCCAGGAGTCTGGAGGTCACCGTGAGCTATGACACCATGGCACTCTAGCCTGGGGGACAGAATGAGACTCCGCCTCAAAAAAGGAAAAAAAAGTCCCTTTTAGGATTGTTTTGAACAGTTTTAAGATAACATATTTAGCCAAATAAACTTAATATTGTGGTGGTAGGCAAACTTCCATAGATATTACTTAATCATAAGAAAGAAATTGTTTCTTTTTTCTTCTTCCCAGTCCTTCCCACACTCACTCTCTTTTTGGTTTTCCATTTTACAATATATTGAGTTTGTTTTTATATTTTCACTTAGAAATTTAAATTGCCATAATCACCAACATATTAACCACAGCCAGTCAGCTGTGGTCCTGTTCAAAACAATCCTAAACTATAGAATATGGTTTGCTTTATTTTTTATCTAAAGTACTTTCCATTGGAATTCACTGCCTCCATTAGGAGAAACACAGGACAGATAAAAGAAAAATGTCCATGCACTAATCAGATACTTTAACAAGGAAGAATTTTCTATAGTGTCTAATCTTATCTCAGCCAACCATTGAACTCAACCTTCAATTCCAACGACACCCTCTACTGCTAGTCCCAACAGACCATCTTGTTGACTGGAAAATTGTTGTGTTTATTTTAAAACCTACTCTAAGTCTTTACTGAAGTTTCAACTTCAACTTACAGCAACACTAATGATACACGTTTATCAATAAATTAAAATATAAGGAGAACCAACATTTTCTCTTTTGTTTCTTTATAAGAAATCCCAAACTATCAACTTGTTGTACTGAAAACACCCATGAAGAAGAGTTAGAACAGACGTCATGGGAGAAAGACTGGACAGAAAGGAGAGGAAGGTTAGGGTAATCCGAGGAGAAAGATGGATTGGAAAAATGAACACACACTGATACAAACACAGAACCGAGGCAAATGGAGTTGAAGATGGATTTTTCTGAGTATTTAAAATAACAATTTATTCCTCATGCCCAGGTGCTGTGGCTCACGCCTGTAATCCCAGCACTCTGGGAGGCCGATGTGGGTGGATTCCTTGAGCTTTGGAGTTGGAGACCAGCCTGAGCAACAGCAAGACCCCATCTCTACTAAAAATAGAAAAAATAGCCTGGTGTGGTGGCCTGTGCCTATAGTCCCAGCTACTCAGGAGGCTGAGGCGGGAAGATCACTTGAGCCCAAGAATCTGAGGTTTCTGTGAGCTTATGGCACCATGACACTAACTCAGGGTGAAAGAGTAAGACTCAGTATCAAAAAACCAAAAGTGCATTCTCCATAACAATCCTATGAGTAAGAAAATGATTACTCCCATTTTTCAGATGCAGAAACTGAGGCATGGAACACTTCCAGGCAAGGCCGTTTGGCTGTAGTCTATGCCCTTAATCAATTTCCAGTGTTGGGCCTTTACACAGCAGGAGTCTGTATTTACTGTCACCATTCTAATCAGCTAACATACCTCAACAACTGCTTTTTCAAGATATAATTTCACTTCATTTTATGACACAAGCCTGCCCTTAAAATATCAAGTAGTGGTAAAATTTGTAGCATTTAAAACCTTCTCAATTTTATCCACTATACTAAATCCAAGTTTAAAAGATTTTGTAGTGTTGGCGGGGAATGGTGGCTCATGCCTGTAAGCCCAGCACTCTGAGAGGCCAAAGGAGAGGGATTGCTTGAGTTCAGGTGTTCAAGACCAGCTTGAGCAAGAGTGAGAACCTGTCTCTACTAAAAGTGAAAAATTAGTGTGGTGGGAGGCACCTGTAGTCCCAGCTGCTCGGGAGGCTGAGGCAGGAAGATCGCTTGAGCCCAAGAGTTTGAGGTTGCTATGAGTTATGATGATACCAGGGCACTCTACCCAGGATGATAGAGTGAAACTCTATTGGAAAAAAAAAAAAAGATTCTGTAGTTTTACATTGCTTGGTAGCTAGGGCAAGCTCATTGTCTATGAAGGAAATGGTAGAGTTGTTCAAAAGTTTCCTAATATGTGCATTATATAGTATGCAATATCAACTAATTGATCAGTGCATAATCATGTAAAAATAGATAAGCAGTTTAACATAGATGCACGTTCTGTGGGCAATAGAAAAAACATGCCTATAAGACTAAAACAATAAAAAAGTTGACACAGGAGGTGAAAGCCAGATTTTATGATAAATGCCCTGAATACAGAAAAAAAAAATTGTGACACACTTCTAGAAATATTGGTATTAAGACAAACCATGCAAACATGTAGTTTGAATAAGTCAGACACTTGAATGATGTGGCGACATTCAGTTTATTTTAACATTTCATGCTCTATATAGAGATTTAAATAATATAACAATTTCATTTACCTAAAAGTAAACTGTTGCCAAAATGTCTTTCTAACCTCATGGGGTTTGACCAGTCAGCTATAAGAGTAATTTGAAAATCATGCCACTGATTAACTAAGCTTCCCAGAAATTTCAAAATATATTAAGAGTCAGCTGACTTGTCGGTTGCGTATGGTTACTTTCATAATGAAATCACAGACGCATTTTATTGTGAAGAGGTAATGGAGTAAGGAGTTCACCGTTGTATTTAACATGTGTCAGTTCTTCCTGTTATACTTCTCATTTATATCTGTATGTTTTGGAAATATTTCTTCATAGTTAGTTTTCATTTGCATCTCATATATATTGCAAATATCAATATCATATATTTCAATACATGCCAATGTACTCATTTGCATAAGTATTTGAAACTTATTTTAGATCAAGTCAATCTGTCTACTTTAAGTGCATGATAAAATTATGAGTATCTAAAATTACATTACTTTGTAGCTCAGAGTTTCAAAACAAATTAAGTATGATCAATCTGTTTATCATGAGACTTTGAAAAAAATACATTTCCATAGCCTATATCCTAAACACCAGGAAAGCACCCATCTGGTGATATCTCACAAATACCTGCCCTGTGCTTTTTTTAATGTTTGGGACTAGTTTTTCTACAATGAAATGGTCCAGGCTATATTCTGTGGGACACTAGTGTACAGGCTAATATTAATAATTATTTCTGGAAAAAAATAACTCCAGGGCTGAATATTTTGAGTAATTCTGCACGCACGTTACTCCTTCTTGGAAATTCATGCTTTATTGTTTACCTACTTAATATTCTGAGAAATCTTCATTTAGAATAATTTTTTAAAGTTTAGTCTTCTTATCCTTAATTTGGTTAGCAAGAGCTCTGTTTTTTGTTTTTTGTTTTTTAAGTTATACTACATATTTTATCTAAGAAGTGATATTTTATCAACTAGGTTTCTTGCAATCTTTGTAAGGCTTGTCTAGACAAACGGCCACTTACTAACAGAACACAAGAGACTTAACTTTATCCTTAAATACTTAGACATGGCAGCTCCTGTGCTCTGGATAAACAAGTTACTAGGTTGGGTAAGTGTATCTTTTTTCTGAAAACTGAAGTTCTCTGGTAATCACATTGCCTCTGGAAGGAGACTGTGAGGGAAGGAAAGTTAACCCAGGAAGGTGGTGTGCTGAGAATTTGGAAGGCAGCATGCTGGGTCCCTGAAACACACTGGAAATTCAGAGGTACATGAATTTCAGCTATTCCTGAAGCTAGGTCTTGCCTAGACTTTTCTAAACAACTCAGGTAAATCTGTCAATCCCTCTTGCTATTTTTCTTTTGATTTTTTGTTTGTTTTTGTTTTCTTTTGATTTTTTGTTTGTTTGTAAGTGAAGACTAGAAAAGGAAAGATAGATTTGGGAGTGTAATTTGAAGAGAGCAGTAGTGTGCCTTCTTCAAATTCACTTTTCCTCAATTGTTATTTTCTTCAGAAAATAATTTTAGCCTGAAATGGCCTAAAGTCTCAAATCTGATTTGTTTTTTTGTTTGTTTGTTTGTTTTGGCTGGGGCTGTGTTTGAACCTGCCACCTCCAACATATGGGGCTGTCGCCCTACTCCTTTGAACTACAGGCACCACCCCAAATCTGATTTCTTTACTTCTTCTCTTTTCTTTCTTTCTTCTTTCTCTCTCTCTTTCTTTCTTTGTTTCTGAAACAGAGTCTCACTCTGTTGCCCTGGGTAGAATGCTATGGCATCATAGCTTATAGCAACCTCAAACTCTTGGGCTCAAACCATCCTCCTGCCTCAGTCTCCCAAGAAGCTGGGAGTAGCTCAGTCTCCCAAATAGCCCACCACCATGCTGAGCTAGTTATTCTATTTTTCTTAGAGACAGGGTCTTTCTTGCTCTTGTTCAGGCTGGTCTTGAACTCCTGAACTCAAGCAATCCACCTGCCTTGGCCTCCCAGAATGCAGGTATTATAGGCCTGAGCCTCCTTGCCTGGTCTCAAATTTGATTTCTAAAGTTCAGGTATATTATAAACCTTCTAAAGAAATTGAATATGAATACACTGATATTTTTTCCCCTCTTGCTTTCCTCTAGACAAGGAATTTTAGTTGTTGTAAATGACACACCTTGAATCTACATGACATTAATGAATGGAACTTACAAGGGTAAATTGTGGCAGGCCATGAGCTAAACACCTCCAGCGTTATCTCATTTTATCTGCATAGCTATTGGCGATGGACGTTGCTACTGCCTACGTATTGTAGAAACTGACGTGCAGAAGGCTAAGCAACTTTCCCTGGAGATGATGCCAAGGTGTAAATTAAAGTATTCTTGGCCACTGTGTTGTATTGTATCATATGTCATTCTGTAGCTGTAGATAGTTGCTCTAGGTCTAAGTAATCTCCAACAGTCCCCAACCTTTTTGCCACCAAGGACCGGTTTCATGGAAGACATTTTTTCCACAGACGGGGGTGGGAAAGATGATTTCAGAATGATTCAAGGGCATTCCAGCTCCATCTCAGATCATCCGGCACTGGAGTCTCATAAAGAGCCTGTAACTGAGATACCTTGCACTCAAAGTTTACAGCAGGGTTAACCTTCCTATGAGAATCTAATGTCCCTGCTGATGTGACAGGAGGGGGGCACAGGCAGGGGTGCCAGCGGTGGTGGGGGAACGGCTGTAAATACAGATGAAGTTTTCCTCTGCTCACCTCCTCCTGTCCAGGAGTTGAGGATCACAGATCTAGACCATAGTACAGACCTGCCTGTGATCATGGAATGATTCATGGAAAGGAGAACAGCCATGTGAAGAAGGGTCAGGAAGCATTAATCCAGGTGAGGGCCAGTCTGGAAAGGTTGAGGCTGAGATAAAGAAATGGGACATTAGCACAAGGAATTCCTGAGAAAAACACTTTTGAGGGAAAATATGTCAGTGAAAGTATTCTACCCTGGGTAGAGTGCAAAGGCATCATCACAGGTCCCAGCAACTTCGAACTCCTGGGCTCAAGTGCTCCTCCTGCCTCAGCCTCCTGAGTAGCTGGGACCCACCAGCACACCAGGTTAATTTTTCCATTATTAGTAGAGATGGCATCTTGCTCTTGCTCAGGCTGGTTTCGAACTCCTGAGCTCAAGGGATCCAACTGCCTCTGCCTCCAGAGTGATGGGATTATTGGCATGAGCCACTACAGCTGGCCTAAACTTTCATTTTAAATAAAAGGCCTTCAAAATCCTCAGATAATATTGACCTAAGATATGCATGTGATATTCATTTCTGAATCTCCATCCTCAAGGAAGCCAATTTTCTTTCCTTAAGTGCACAGTTCCTTAAGTGCACAGTATGATTGATCAAGTGTGAGCTGAAGTGGAAATATTTTTTCTAACATAATGAATGTTAAAAAGCTGAAATTAACTTAGTGATTATGTACAAAGTGGACATAAAGTTCATGTGCAGTTTAAAATAGTTTAACAGTATATTATACACGAACTTTATGGCTACCCTGTATGAATTAATAAGGTTGTAAAAAGAGTAGCCAATGTCCTTCTAAGACCTCAGATTTTTGGAAGTGAAATCCTGGGCTCTGCATTCTAACAGAATTGGGAAGAAAGTTTGTTCTCATGACTCAACAACATCACAAATGAATGAGTCAGTCACCAGGCTCTTGAGTTTCCCATTTGTAAAGAAACAAATGCAACTCTTCTCACCCTGCTTTGAGATTTAAATCAGGAAATATCCCATCAAAATAAGCAGTCACGGAAGAAAAACTCTGTTCCCTTTCTCAGTGTCCAGATTGAATTCCTGCATGCTAATTTTTTTTTTTTTTTTGTCTATGTTTGAGATATTTTGTTTGTGGTGAAGTCAACAGGCAGACTGGAATAGTTAAAGAAAACGTCAATCTCCTGTGAAAATGATGTTATACATATAATATTTTCAGTTCTGTGATGTGAAAAGCAAAACAGAAAATATTTGGCATGTTAACACTTTCGATAGGGAGTGGGTTTGAGCACAAAACACAGGATGGAGCCTAGGTAATTTTACACTGATTATCATAACTCAGGGAGAAGAATGTCTGATTTATTATCCCTGTCTCCCTAAGTAAGATAAAATGTTTGAACAAAAAGTAATTTTAATCCTCAAGCCTAGAACGTGGTTTAGGGGAAAATAACCAGTTAGAGATAAGCCTTGTGTGAAGTGGCAAGCTGAGGGAAATGAATCAGGTTAACGGGACTGTCCCACCCCGTTGGAGAAGCACTGCTGAGTCCACAAAAGTGGGGCAGCTGCGACTGCTGGAAAAGATCTTAACTCTCACCACAGACTGTATTGAACGGCAAACATCTTTATTTTATTTTATTTTTCTGAGATAAAATCTCAGTCTGGCCCCCTGGGTAGAGTGCTGTGATGTCATCATAACTCACAGCAACCACAAACTCCTGGGCTTGGAGATCCTCTGGCCTCAGCCTTCTGATTAGCTGGGACTACAGGCACCTCCCACCAGGCCAGGTTAGTTTTTCTATTTTTAGTAGAGATGGGGTTTCACTTTTACTCAGGCTGGTCTCCTGAATTCAAGCAATCCAACCACCTCCGCCTCTCAGAGTGCTGGGAGTACAAGCATGAACCCCCGTACCTGACCCTACTTGGGGGAGGAGGGAGGGGATGGGTGAGCTCCCACCTAATGGGCACAATGTGAGAATACGTGACACACCTCCTGGGTTCAGGACACAACTACAACAGGGACCTTACCTAACAAATGCAATGCTGTCATCTGATCATTTGCACACTCATATTAATCTGAAATTAAAAAAAAAAAAAGTTCCAAAACTGGGCCCTTTATGGCGTGTTGCATCTCTACAGAGCTCCAGAGACTCACATCTGCTGCCTCATATCTAGGGCTGCACCTGATGTGAGCCCCCTCGGAAATAACTTAATTATTCTCAACCACAAGAGAGTAAGCGCTGTTAAACTTTCGGGTTTACCGAAGTTTGTTCTCTAGGTAGCACAACGCAAACTGAAATAATACCGTTCAAAATAAGGATGCAAAAACACACCACCAGAAAAGACAAAATAAACGAATAAAAGAACAATGCTAATGAGGAGGAGGGAATTCAACAGTGTGATTTCCTGTAGACGTGAGTAATTGACTGTCCCTGCAGCGCCCAGCTCTCGCAGCCCTACGCTCCCTAAACCTCTACTTTATTAACTCCCACAGACCCAGGTCTTCCAAACGGCATCTGTGCGAGTTGCACTTCACTGGTGTTACAGGAACCATCTCTATGTCTGGATAAGAAAACCCTTCTTCCCTGAGTTTCGATGATAGAAGGAAATTACACTCTAAATGTTTAACTGAACAAGGCTGTCTGAGTCCAACATCAAAACTCCAAGTGGTTAGTGAAGTGTGAGGCTGAAGCTCCTTTGCCTCGAATGCCTCTTCATGCCAGTAAAGGGAGAAAGCCAAGATAACAAGCCTGCGTGGATTTTCCAGTGATACGAATCAATTAAAATTCAGGAGCAGAGAAAACAAAAGTCCAGAGCAATTTATTAATTTGTTTACAGCTGTTTCAATATGTAATATGAAAGAGCAGTTCGGGGAATAGCTGGAGATTGGGGGATGTATTGATTTTGATGATATTGCTTACAGAAAAGACACAAGCTTTTGATGTATAAACTGCAGCATGGTGACTGGGTTAGTCTATTGATTCCTGTGCTTTGATGGAGTTATGCATGCCTACTGTTCTGGGACTAGGAGGAAAATGGGATGCCATTTCAACGTGTGAAAGAAAGACTATTTAAATGTGAAAAGCCAGGGCTGCTTCTGTTATTTTCTCGTAGTTTTTGTTCATTTGGCCAAAGT
Source organism: Galagoides demidoff (assembly GCA_963574575.1). Lineage (NCBI taxonomy): Eukaryota > Metazoa > Chordata > Mammalia > Primates > Galagidae > Galagoides > Galagoides demidoff. The sequence goes on from CAUYQV010178785.1 coordinate 26,523, forward strand.
TTTATTTCTTTTTTGCAGTGGCAACCACTTTTTAAAGACAGTACAAGTATTGTATGTAAAATAATAGGAATTTAAATCTACTTAATTAAAATGGAGGAACATTTCCAGCCATTATAAAGAGGTAGGAATGCTTTTTATACAAACCTGGGGACAAAACAATAGTCATCCTGACGAAAAATCAGCTGAGCTATTATTGAGAGTAAATGTAATATTAATGTCTTCAGACTTAATTTTTGATGATGCAAGGTTAAACTTTAAAGTCAGTAGAAAATATTTTACTCACAGGTCATAAATATTAGAAATTATTTATTTTTTATTTCACATTTTATAAGAGATGAAGCATTAGCTAATGAGAGGCATGAGTATCTTCAAGGAAAAATTTTTAATAATAATTTTGGTACATGTATTAATATACTTTTAAAAATAAGTATTTTCGCTTATTCACAAAAATGGGAGTTTTTTGTTTTGTTTTGTTTTTTAAGACAGAGCACTCTATCCATCGCTCTGGGTAGAGTACTCTGGCATCACAGCTCACAGCAACCTCCAACTCCTAGGCTTAAGCAATTATCTTACCTCAGCCTCCCAAGTAGCTGGGACCACAGGTACCTGCCACAATGCCTGGCTATTTTTTGGTTGTACTTGTTACTGTTGCTTGGCAGGTCCAGACTGGATTTGAATCTGCCAGCTCTGGTGTATGTGCATGGTGCCTTAGCCACTTGAGGAGTTTCATTGTATACTACTAGGTAATTTTCCAGAAGATTAGAAGGTTTAATAAATATACAGGTCAAATAGTTTCTAGAAAATTCAAATATCTTGAGTTTTGATTGAAGTCATTCTTAACAATTCCCTTCTTAACTTTGTTATACAGAATGTAGCTAGAATTGAATTATACTGTTTAATATAAATAGTAGATTACTGTATACAATGTACAAAGAAATTTAAAGATACATACATATTTTAGCAAAGATAAAACACTTTTTCCACTTAACATTTTACTTATATTTGAAAATTCATATCCATATGATTCACTCATATGAAGAATTCTATGGGTTTTCCAGAAAGCGTCCAGTGATTCACTGTGAAACGAGAGCCATATGTGACTGGGTGGTTTCCAGACAACCCTCACAAACATATGCTGCATGTCACGTCCTGCTCATGTATTTAGCAGTAGAGTGGGGTACTTGTTAGCTTGCAAGTAGTATAAAATCTTCACAGCTTCTAACTTAATGGTAAACCTAAAATTTACACTTACAGAGTTAACAAAAACAACATTAATGAAAGAAGCATCAATTTTGCAGTTTACAACAACCCTGGATGTGTGGGAGATTGAGTAATGACCCCCATCCCCAATGTCTCTAACTTCCAAACTTGTGAATGTGTTATGTGACCTAGCAAAAAGGACACTGCACAGGGGGGTTAAAGTAGAAATCACAAGGTGGGGAGCTATTCCTCATTTACTGCATGAGCCCTTGAAGGCCCTTCCCTGGTTAAAGCCAGAGAAAGAGAAGACAGAAAAAAAAAGTAGGGGAAACAAACAGTGGAGACAACATGCTCTGTTGTTGACTCTGAGGATAGAGAAGGGGACTGTGAGCCCCCTGAGAGGACTGCTGCCCTTGGCTGAAAGTCAGAGAAGAAATGGGGACCTTCGTCCTACAATAGCAAGGAACTGAATTCTGGGGACAACTGAATGAGGAAAGCGTCCAAAGTCCCTGTTCCCAAGGCCATCAGAAAAGAGCACAACACGTCGTTTCAGCTCAGTGAGATCCATGGCAGACTTCTGACCTATAATAAACTTGTGTTGCCTTGAATTACTAGGTTGTGGTCATTGTATCTTCTTTTCCTTCCCTTCCCTCTTCTCCCCTCTGTCCCTCCTTCCTTCCCTCCCACCTCCTTTACTTCTTTCCTTCCTTCCTCTCTCTCTCTCTCTCTCTTTCTTTCAGTGATTGATTGAGATAGAGCCTCACTATCTAGTCTGGCGTGCAGAGACCTCATCATAGCTCATAGCAACCTCAAACTCCTGGCCTCAAGTGATCCTCCTGCCTCAGCCTTCCAAGTAGCTGGGACTAACAGGTGTGCACCACCACACCCGGCTAATTTTTCTACATTTTTGTAAAGATGTGGCGGTCTCCCTCTTGCTGAGATTTGTCTAGAACTCCTGACCTCAAGCAATCCTCCCTCCCTAGACCTCCCAATGAACTTGGGTTACAGACATGAGCCAGTGCATATGGCCACAATTTAGTCTTAACTGAAGCCTGAACTGTCCTTGGACGTTTCTGTTATATGAAATCAATAAAACCAGGTTTGTTAAGCAAAATCTTCACAGCTGAATTTTTCAGTGTAGATTTAGCATCTGAAACAAAGTGACCATACCATGGTGACCACAATGTGCTGTTCTGTGGAATGGTAGCTGAGCCAAAAGCAGTGGTAAGTAAGGACCTACCCGCAGGGGTGTGGTGTGAGACCTCTCACATGAGTGCTTCATTAAACATTGATGAGACATTCCAAGGGTGTTTCTCTCTTGTAAAGGGTAATATTGATGCAAAAAAAGAGAATACAGAAATGTGAATGACTCTAAGTGGATAAAATGTTACCAAGTAAGCTAGACTATTACTTCTATTATGTCTTGGAATATTACGCTCCATCAGCAGTGTTTTCCATGGGTTCTGCTGTATACTGCAGCTTTGGCAATTGGAATCTCAGACCTAACTTCACTCCAGTCAAAATATTCTTGTTTATAATTTGTTATATATCTGATATGTATTTAGATACTTTTTTGTAACATAATAAAACAGAATTGATATTCTAACAATTTTATTGCTTATTTTAAAATTAGATTTCAGTGACTTATTCTTTTTAGTCATAATTTTGAGTCAACTGTTTTAACCTAATGGAAAATAAGTCCTATGAGTTCATTTTAGAAGTCAATACAAGATTTAAAAATGCCACACTAAAAATAAATGATATATTACATTGCCTTTTTTTGTTGTTGTTGAGACAGTTTCACTCTGTCATCCTCAGTAGAGTACCGTTGTGTCATAGCTCACAGCAACCTTCAACTCAAGCAATCCTCCTGCCTCAGCCTCCCAAGTAACAGGGACTGCAGGTACCCACCACCACACCTGCTAGTTTTAATTTTTTTAACTTTTTTATTTTTATGGAGACAGTGTCTCACTCTTGCCCAATCTGGTCTCAAACTGCTGAACTTAAGTATCCTCCCTCCTTGGCCTCCCAGAGTGCCAAGAGTACCGGTGTGAGTAACACCCGGCAACATTAACATAAAACGAATACTTGTACAAATGCCTCATAATTGCCAAGTCATGGAAACAATGTAAATCCCCATCATCCCTTGAAAGTATCAACAAACTCTGTCATATGTAGACCATGGAGTACTATTTAGCCATAAAAAAGATGGAAACGTTACATCTTTTATGTTTACCTGGATGGAGCCAAAACACATTCTTCTTAGTAAAGTATCTCAAGAATGGGGACAAAAAAGGTATCCAATGTATTCAATACTAATATGAAACAAATATATTAAGAGTTGCATATCCACATGAACAATTCAACACAAATTTAGTGCAGTGAGGGAAAGGAAATGGAGCAGGGGAGGGTGATGGGAAGGAGGAGGGAGGGCATTTGGTGGGATCTCACCTGATGTATGCAAGTGAGGGTGGTCAGCAGGCCCCCCTGAATGAAGGGCTGAGTGAAGGGCTTAACTACAACTTAAACTTTACTTTGGAAGTGAGAACAATGTAACCTAAAAATTTGTACCCTCATATTAAATTAAAAAATAATAATAAAACTAATACTTGCTTTAGAAAAGACTTCAAGGTAAATAGATATCCTGGTATGTTTCTTACATTGCAAATTAAATTGATTAAACCAAAAATAATTTGTGAATTTAAGAAAAAATGTTAGAAACCATTAATCATTCTTCATTTACATACTACCTATAAAGTGCAAGGTTTTGATTAATATATGATTACGCTTACAATTACCTTGATGCAGTTTTTGAACTGTGGTTAAAAGGAAATAACAGAATACAATTATGTGCTCATTTGCAAATAAATATGTCAATCAGGCATAAAAATTCATAATATTACTTAGCCCTTCCTCCCTACCTAAAAATCTAAGAAATATTTCCATAAAAATACAAGTAAATAAAGATAAATACAGTTAAATGCAAGAAAATACAAGTAGAATAGAGTTAAAGATAACATCCTTCACATAAAATAGCAAGTCAATGTAACTTTAGTAGTTGAAAAGCATGTTTAAATATCTCAGTAATTTCACAAATTATACATTTTATTGTTTTAATACTTTAATGACTTTTTGTAGAAAAATTCTATATTATGAAAAAATATACATTATAAAAATTCTTTAAACTGTTTTAATACTGTTTCTTTTTTTTTTTTTTTTTTGAGACGGAGCCTCAAGCTATCCCCCTGGGTAGAGTGCCATGGCATCACAGCTCATAGCAACCTCCAACTCCTGGGCTCAAGCGAGTCTCCTGCCTCTGCCTCCCAAGTAGCTGGGA
>CAUYQV010178789.1:0-21504 GCA_963574575.1 Galagoides demidoff
ATGGCCGGGCGATGTGGCGGGTGCCTGTGGTCCCAGCTACTTGGGAGGCAGAGGCAGGAGACTCACTTGAGCCCAGGAGTTGGAGGTTGCAATGAGCTGTGATGCCATGGCACTCTACCCAGGGGGATAGCTTGAGGCTCCGTCTCAAAAAAAAAAAAAAAAAAAAAGAAATACAAAGAACCTAAAATTGCCAAAACAAATTTAAAATTAAAAAATAAAGGTTTCACACTGATTGTATAACCTATGTTTATCTTTTGAAAATTTCCTCCAAATCTCATGAATTGGAAATTTGATCCCCAAGATGACAATGTTGGATGATGGGGCCTTTTGGGAGGTGTTCACATCACAAGGGCTCTGCCCTAGTTAATGATTAAGGCCACTATGAAAGGGCTTGTTTTTCTGATAATGATACAATGTTCCTTCTCTCTGGAAGATGCAGCAATGTGGCCCCATTTTGGAAACAGAGACCAAATCTGTCAGAGTCTTGATCTTAGAGTCCTCAGCCTCCAGAATTATGAGAAAAAGTTTCTATTCTCTAAAAATTACCCTCCCCCAAAACTGCTTAGTCTCTTATATTCTGTTATAGTAGTACAAAACAAACCAAATTGATCCTCTATAAAGCTGCAGTATAGAGACCGTGAGAAATGTGTGTGACGACAGGCAAGCAGATCAATGAACTGACCAGGAAGCCCAGAGATAGGCCCACACACTCACGGTCGATGGATATTTGGCAAAGGTACAAAGGTAATTCTGTGGAAAACGACAAAGCTTTTCAACAAATAATACCAGGATAGCTAGACATTAATATGCAAGAAATTGAATATCTGTCTACACATTTCATTATCTATAAATTTAAAGTGTATCCTAGAACTAAATGTAACACATAATGACACCAAACTTCTATAAGAAAGCCAAATGGAAATGTTTGTGACCTTGAGTTTGAAAAATGTTTCCTAGATACAGTATTAAAAGTACAGTCCATACAAGAAAATAACTTATAAATTGAACTAAACCAAAGTTAAAAATTTTTGATCTTTGAAAGACTCTTTTAATAGAATAAGAAGCTAAAAGTAGGATAAACTCTTTGTGGACTACATATCTGATAAAAGGCTTGTATCCAGAACATATATAAAGAACTCTCAAAATACAATAATAAAAGGGCCCGTTGTTTAATTTCCATTTTCCAGGCAACTACAATCCTTAAATTTTGGGTGTAGTATCAATTAACAATCTAGTCAAATCAAGAATATTATGCTAACAGCCCCATGAACAAAGCTGTCTCTAGCTATCTTCTATCTAGTAAATGCTACGCTACTAGAATATCTTCAGGAACTTCTGGCCAAGCCAAAATTGACTGGAACTTAGTTTCTTAATCTTTTGTGATTATTATCCATCTATAGAAACTTTTTATGGAAATTTTATAATTGTATCCCTGACAATTTTATGCCACGGATATACTGCTTATATGTTTAGGTACCATATGTATATTTGTGATTAATACATTGAAATAAATAAGTTTTTTTTCTTCGAGAACTAATATTTTCCTTCCCCAATTGAGAACACATGGCCTTGGATATTTCTGAGGATACTGAGTTTCAGACTGGCTGTGAAACATTTCCTTCACAGTTCATCCTCTGATTTGCATCAGTTTCTTTTTGCTTCTTGTTACTCATGAATCATTTAAAAATGTCTTTCAAAAATTTCTGCAGTTTTTTACAGAAATGTCTGAACCTATGACTGTTCTAGTGATTACCAGCATATGCACCATCCATGAAGAATCGGAATTACTGTCATGAAATAAGTTAACTGTGACCCTATCTCCATTTGATACTCTCTTAGTAGTTTTCCATCATCAAAAGTGTTTTCAACCTCTTTACGTGTGTTGATGTTAGTGTATGTGTAACATTTTAAAAAATTCATTGGCTTTTCAACAAACCAAATTGCATACATGTTCTATCCATTGCAGGCTTCAAATCAATCTTCCAGAGTATTTTCTATCCTGAAGATTGTTATCTGTTTAATTTGTATTTAATTGCAGTAGCATAAATTAAGACCACATGACTGTGTCAAAGGGGATAAAATAATGTCTGATGTAGTATGCAACTGTTATGGAAGAAGGCTTCCAGGGAAGGGACAACGCTATGTGGACTCTTCATCCATCCAGTCCTAGTGCCAGCATCTCACTCTTGACCAACAGAATGCAGAAGACATAGCATTATGGGCTTCTAAGGCTAGTTCTTAAGTAGCCTTGCAACTTTTACTTGAAATGCTTGCTCTGTGGAATCTGAGCCTAATGTATAAATTCTGACTACCACTGAGAGAGAGCCTGAATTAGCTGTGTTGTAGGTGTCTTGTGGAAAGAGGCTCCCAGGTAGTTCCTATCTATTCTATTAATCTCAGCTAAAGTGTCAGACCTGGAACTAAAATAGTTAACAGGGAATGCATCCAGGTTGAATTTTCAAAAGACACCAGCCTGAGCCACCAACTGATTGTAACCACCTATGAGACTCCACATAAGAACTTCCTATCTTAGCCTACAGAACCATTGGAGATGATAATAAATTGTTGTTTAGGTCACTGTATTTGGGGGTGGTTTGGGGTGCAGACATAAATACATGGCACACTGGGGAGAGACTAAGACCTCACGTAGCATCAGTGATGGGTGTGATGTTATCCTACCTTTGAGTCCACTCATAAGTCACTTCATTTTGTACAGTGGCCTTCCTGAAGTACACTATCCATTTAGGTTAGCAGCTCTTTTTCATTACAATAATAAGCCTTTAGAAAAGACATTTTGGCTGGACCACTCTGTAATATTTAAATATCATACCTAGTCAGTGGGAGTGAATGCTGCTTTAGCCACCATGTATATTGTCACTTTTAGGCATTTCTGGCATGAGAACAATTTCGGTATATAATAAACATTCAGATTATTGGGTGTTTCATGAAACTGTCCAGCAGACATATTCTATGATGTACCACTGTGTTATTTCTTTTCCTCACTCCTCTCAAAGATGTCTTGGTTCTATTTCTACTCTCCCTAAAGTCACTCAGTCTACATTTAAATTTGATACAGTCAAAATAGAAGAGCTCTATCAGGTGCTCTAGATGGGCAACAACCATCTGCTTCTCATCTTCTTCAGGCTGCTCCTCGAGCAGTGTGCTGCCATCTTGATTAACTGACACATGGTGGGCAGATGCTAACCTGCTTGTCAGGCCGTGCTTAGTGCAGTTCAAAGGGAATTTCTCTCTTGGTTTGTCTGAGAAAGAACCAAGTTGTAAATACAGTCTGTACATAGCCAAATGGTAGCTACAGTTGGCAAGTCTAATTGGTCAGTTGAGTCACCAGGGGGCACTGCATTACATCTTTTTCCAGATCATCTAGGTGGAGTCTAGGCAGAGCTTGTAAATAAGAATGAATTTAATTTTTCTTCTTTGGAGAAAATAGATCAGGTGATTTCTCCCAGCACCAGCCATTCATCAAAATATAATCTGACAGAAATAGCTGAGAGTATTATTCTCTTGCTCTGAGATGCTCTTGTGGGAATAATATGTATTATTACATCCTTTCCCAGAGTTTTGATCCAACTGTGTCTCCTTTCCACTTGCCATCATCTTTATGGCTTCCCTTTATTGCCCATTTTAACCTATAACCTTCTTCCTTGGTGGGAGAATTTGATACAGCAGTAACACTTACCCCCAAGTCAGGCTGTAACAGCCATGCCAAGGTCTCACCGTGGAACAGTTGAACAAAAGGAGTTGTTTTTCAAAGGGTATATAATTCTTCTTCAAAGATGACAAAGTCCTTCTCGAGAACTCTCATGGTCCAAATTGTGATTCTTCTGTGGAGATTTGATATAATTTCTCATGCTATGTTTTTTTCTCATCAAATATATTCTAATACCTTAGAGCCTTCTGGGTGTGTTGCCTAAAGATAGGACTTCTTGTAGTGCAACCTAGATTTGCTGCAGAGACCTTCATTCTGCTCTAAGCTCTACTGAAGGCCAGACTTTTTTTTTTTTATATCAGTGGTATATGGGATGAAGCAGCACTCTCAGGTATAGCACATGTTACCCCTAGAATCCCATGAGACTTTGCAGGCATTGTCAGATTCTTCATGGTGGGTGAGACAAGATTAAATAATTTGATCTTTACTTTGGGTGAGATATCCTGGCTTGTTTCCAAACACTAGTTCTCTCAAAGTTTTACCCAGGCAGTAGGCCCCTGAACCATCATAGGGTTTATCTTACCCTCCCCTGCAGCGTAAATGTCTTATCAAGGCCTCTAATGTGCTCCTTCAATCTGATTAACATGGTGTTACTTATATAAGAGATTTCTATGATGGTCTTTGAGATAGTCTGATGATCCAAATGTTTTCATACTATCTTTCAACAGAGGGTAGGGGAGGTAACGTAACTGGGGCAAAATTGTAAACCCATGGATTTGTCCATTCCATGCGAATCCTCTTTTATCATAAGGGCAGGCAAGATTGCATTTGCAAAGTCAGGGGTGGCAAGATTGCATTTGCAAAGTCAGGGGTGGCATGTCATATTCCAAAGACCATATTAATCTGCTCCACTAAGAGCACAGTCTCTCTCACAGTAGCTGAAATGTGCACTCCCACACCTGTGAATTTGTGGTAATCTATTGCCATTCTTCTACATCTGCCTGATTTCTGGAGCCAGACTAGTGAATTACACTGAGATATGAAGAAGACGACTACCCTTTAGAACAGGGGCTGGTAAACATTTCCTGAAAAGGGACAGATAGCAAGTACTGAGGCTCTGAGTGTTATATGATCTCTGTTGTTATATGATCTCGGAACTGAATTACTCAGTTCTGCTGTTGTCATGTGAAAGCAGATGTACCACATAACATATAAATAGATGGATCCCAGTAAAACTTTACGTATGAAAACAGATGGCGAGATGGATTTAGCCTGTGGGTCATAGTCTGCCAACTCCTGCTTTAGATCCTTAAAGGTGGTACTATTTTCCACAATACACTCAGGATGTGACATATTTTTTTGTCGTTCTCTAAATATGGAGGTGTTTGGGTTTCATCTGCTTGGCCTTCCTCATGGATTAGGAAACAACCTAGTGTGTAGGTTGAGCTCATAGCTAAGTATACCCATTTTGATCCAAGTTATATATTCAGGGACTTAGGAAATAACTAAGTTAGTTACCCCGTAGGCACAGTGGACATATTTGGGACCTGGGCTTTTCTTCAATCAATTGCTTCTAGATCTGAAAACTTGCTCAAGTCAAAGGATCATGACATTTTCTGGGGTGTCTTCAGCCTTCTGATCATTCATTACCATTTCATTCTGACGGCACAAATATTTTTGGTCATGAACCCATCAGGTTTGTCCCTAGAAACATTGTGTTCTCTTGATTATCTGCACAACACCCTGTAGGGAGATCTCCCTGCCTGATATTCCATCCTTGCCTCATTGTGAAAACTGGATCCACCTGGATCCACCTTGCCTGTGTTGTTTCAGTGTCCTACCATTGCCTTTATTATTAGAGAGCCTGTTTCTGTAACAGGTATGGCAATTATCAGTGTTGATTAACAGAGAGAAGAGCCCACATGAATTTCTTTGTTATGCTGGTTCTCCTGTCATCAGAATATTCTTATAGTCTTAGAAAGTGATATATCCTCTGGGCCTTCTAATGCAACATAATGGTTTAGTGATTTTTCCAGTCTAACACAGACTATCCATTCCTGTAGGCCCACTATTTTGTGTCTTTTAATCCCTCCCTCCACCATTGCCTCTGCTCTTCTGATATTTCAACCTCACTTAACATAACTCTAGGAAACATCCTAGATAGGGATTTGCACCATCTCCTAGGGGTTCTTGCTAGGATGTTGAATTATGTATTTTAAGAGAGTTAAATTGATATGTCCTCCTTACTCAATCTTGTTTTCCAGTGCCCTTGATTAAACATTTTTAGAATCTCCTTCCACATTACCATGAATACTCCTCTGGTTCTTACTGATACATGTTGGGGAACATCTTCCATCTGGATTATGCTGTGACGTAACTTTTTATTATAGGCTGAATGTTTAGGAGGAGAGAGCAGAGAAGACACGAAGAGTGGAGGAGTCTGGGTAAGAATTATTCCTAGCTCTGAATAGGAAGGGGCAGGCCACTATTGCAGGCTGAGGGAATCTGAGGATTAGTGGGCCTAGTCTTCAGAATTTTCTTTTCTCTTTGTTGTTTGTATGCTTCCAGGAAGGCCCTCTGGCTTCTGTATTTGGTTTTTAATTACTTATTAATCTCTATAAGCCTTTTCACTATATTTTAAAACATAAATAGAGCTGCGCAGTATTTATATAAATCCTTCCCCCCCAATGGGGTCTCACTATGTTGCCCCAGATCTTCTTAAATTTCTAGACTCAAGAGATCCTCCCACCTCAACCTTCTGAGTAACAAGGATTACATGTGCATGCTGTACCTGGCTCCAATATCTGTATAAATCCTTTGGGTTACAATTTCCCCCTTATTCGTCAATACCTAATAGCTGTCAGTGAATTAATGACCTGCTGAAGTATACAATTCTGATTTACTATGGATAAAAGTTGTATTTATTAGACTGTTATAAGTCTATCAATCTGTTCTCCACCTATAATTAGTGATGAGGACTTAATTACTAAACAGGCTATGATGGATTATTAATGCTTTTATAAACCTCCATTTCTGATATCATCTTAGGTAGTGTTCTCTAAAAAGCAGATTCTGGATGGAATTTACCATTTATGATAATTATTAGGGAGTGTCATTAGAATTGATACCAATGAAAAGGAGGAGAAGGAAGCAGGACTAGTTGTAATAGAAGTCAATCTGTAATACAGGTTGATAATACCTTTGGTCAACCTCACAGTGACCAAAAGCCCTAAAATGAACTAAGTTGTCTAGCGTTGGGCCAAATTGGCCAGACATTTACATACTGACATTTATTGCTCATTGTATATTAGCATCCCTGGGAAGTGTGTCACTTCTCACAGTGTGTCACAGCTGAGGCATTTCCTGCAGACAACACTCCAGTCATTGGGTGGCACATTGACCCTCCAGTTGTCAAATTCATTTAGCATACATTTAAAGATCCCTGGGGTTACTCATCTGGGTCTGTTATGATCCACTTGATAGCTATATTTAGATCTTTGTCCTCAGGGAATTCTTCCAAAATCTATTTTCGAGTTATTTCTTCCCTCTTGATATCAAGGTAGTCTTGCTACAGAAGTCATTTCAGCAGTTGTGAAGGGGATATGTCATAATTTGGCCCATCTTTGCTTTGCTCAGCAACCTCCAGGCCATCTTATCTTATGAACCCGGAAAATGTAGATTTTATTCAGGGTACTCCATCATTGAACCAAATAGCTTCTTCTTCTTTGGTTGGAAGAGTATCAGAATTCAAACCACAGAAAGATGAGAGTAGCTGAATCCTCAGTGAGCTCCAGTATTGGTTCAGGGTGAAGCACCCCTTTGACTCATACACATGCAATAAATTCCCACTGCACATCAGCCTGTTGCGAGGTGTTAGGTGAACTATTTGCATTTTACCAATGGCTCTGTTTTTCCCCCCTATTTCTTTACCACTTCTCTTGCAATATACAAGACCTGCTAGGTAGTTTTAACTCAAGATTGTCTGACATTCTTCAGCAGTGGGAGCAGGCCTAGCAAGAATGAGTAGCTATGCTCCTTCGTAAGCATCACATGGAGTACCCGAATCAGTTTACTTTTGAATCTAAAATTCCAGCAATTTTCAACAAAGGACAGTGTTCACTGTCTGCCACAGGCTCCAACTGACCTGTGGTCTATTTTTGGACAACAAAAAAATCAACTGAGCATTTGGGTTAAAAGGTTTGAGGAACAGTCCCTGGGACACAGTTATTTATAAATCTTTTAACACTTTTTCTTCTCAGGTTTCAGCCAAAGGGGAATTCTTCGCTTAATCCCTTCTAGTCCACTGCCAGACCCCATGTTGGTTCTGTGACTACCTCGTTTGTAGCTCAGTTGGGACTTTTCAAAAAGGAGTCAATGGGACCCTGTTCTCTGGTTTCCACTATTTCCAAAGTAGTGCATCCTTGCTGGCCTCCTACAATTCTGTATTGCTTGACATTTATTCCTCAGAAGGTCTCATGCAATGATAAGCTTCTCCATTTGCCATGTCCAGTTATAAACTGGTACAGGCCAAACTTTGCTATATATTACTTGATAAGGCAGCAATAGCATTCTGGTTCTATTTGGAATAGATGAGGATAGTTTATCCAAGCTAAGACATGTGAAGTGAATCTGGCAGGTCCTTTTCAAGGACAAGGGTCAGGAACAGATTTGAAGATGCTTTCTTAGCTCCCAAAGGTTGGTAATGTGTTATAAGTTCTCTGGTAAGAACTTTCAATTTCTCCTTTGCTCTACTTTTCCACCAAGTTAAGCTGATGTTCTTTTCTTTCTTCTTTTTCACCCCTCCACTTCCCCTATACTTAATGCTACCTTTTTTTTTGGCTAGAACAAATCTTCCCATTGTTAAGTCTTGTGGGTGATAACAAGTCTACTAAATCAGATTCCATAATCTGAATAATATCCTGGCTCTCAAGAGCATAATTACATATGATACTTGAGGTTGAAGAACTCCCTTTCATTTCCTGCCATCATGTTACCACATTCAGTTGGGTGTCTGTTTCTGATCATCATACAGCTAATCAGTCTAAGAACAGAACACCTGTATTCATATATTCCAACCCTTCAGTAGGAGTGCTCCCTGTCTTCATCAGGGAAGGTGAAGGTCTATATGGAGGTGTTCTCTCAGGGTAAGTCTGCCGAACTTGCACCTTTACCTCAAACCATCCTGATGAGGCTATTCACAAATGTTTGCAGACAGTTGCTTATCTGGCAAATAATGCCTTCCATTCAGCAGTCTCCAGAATTAGTGATAAGAACCCTTGGTCATTTATTCTGAGGATCCATGTAACAGGGGTTCACCAGTCTTCTGTGGAATTTCTCCATAAAGTGCCCCAGCTTTTTAACACACAGCCTGTCCTCTGCGTGTCTTGGACATCTGCCCATGGCCCTTCATTCTCTCAATAGTCTTTTCAGCGATGAATAGTAATAAGCAAGTTACTTTGGGAATGAACACAACATCTGCCCCATTGACCATGGTAACATGAAGAGGTCTGGTAACTGGAAAAAGACACAAAATGATTTGATTTCTTTCTGTTCCAAATTTCTAGTTAACTCTTCAGAGATGTAGTCCTCGTCCATGGAGCAGCTTGGAATTTTCTGTCTACCCACTTAGTTATATCCCCCAGGGCAAAGTCTGCTTCTTCCAAAGTCACTGGGTAATACTTGGCCCCAGAATCTTCTGTGAGGTTTTCACCACTTCTCTGCAAGGATGTGAAGGGAACTGTCTTGGCCTCAGATTCTCATTTAATTCTCATCAAATTTTTCTTTCCCCTCCCTTTCCACCTGGATTTGAGAGATAATCTTGCCACTACTATTAAGCTGTGCCAGAAAGGCTAAATTGTCAAAACAGACTCACAGGAATCAAAAATCTTGTCCAGGGCAGCACTTGTGGCTCAAAGGAGTAGGGCTCCAGCCCCATATGCTAGAGGTGGTAGGTTCAAACCCAGCCCCAGCCAAAAAAAAAAAAAAAAAATCTTGTCCAGTAACAAAGTTTTCTAATATTTAGAAAATTAGACAAGTAAGCTACAAGCAACATATGGACAGAGTGAGGTTCAGAGTCACTGTTCTTTCCTTCAACAAGGCTATTGCTCTGTTCCACCCTATTCTGCTTCCCTTAGGCAGTTCTTCTGGTCCAGACCTGTGCTGAAGTCAGTCTTTCCCCCCAGATCCCTGTTCTAGCATCTTCCCTCTTACATGCCTCACTGTATCAAAAGGACTTTAACTAAACTTCATTGGGATTGTCTACTTTCCCATTAAGTGACACATATAAATTTCCTGGCTGAGGCAACTCTCATTTAGCATTGCTACGAACCTCAGTGTCTATTTTCCTTATTCCCTTGTTAGTTTTTTAGTATGGCTGACTCTTTGGATTTTGTCTTTCCGAGCTCATGGCAGAGAATAGAAACCACTCAATGTTTTCAAGCAGAAAATAATTCAATACCAAAATTAAGATGCTAAAAAAAATGAGTTGGAGAAGTCAGACATCAAGAAAGGCCACCACCATCCAGCCATCAGGGCAATGCTGCTGTAAAACTCCTCAACACTACCAAACTCATAGCTGTTTCTCTGCCAGGCTTACTTGTTGGTGTGAACAGGCAAGCTCATTTCAGGGATGGAACACCTGCTGTATTCTGCTTCTCAGTCTGCTCCACTAAAATAACACACATGGCCCTACTTCCATTTTCTAAACTTGGGTGAGCACATCTCAATGATGGAAGTTAATCTCATTCAAGGAGAAGTTGCAAGGGGATCTGGGAAATGTAGCTTACAACCAGCTATATTGTAGCTGTGATATAAGAGATGGGGACATAAAACAGAAATAGTGTGGAACATTCCACAGAGTGTCAGATAACAATACCTAACTTAAATTTCTTTTCTTTCTTTCTTTCTTTCTTTTTTATTTCTGAGAGAGTCTCACTATGTTGCCCTCAGTAGAGTACCGTGGCATTACAGCTCAAAGAGAACTCTAACTCTTGGGCTTAAGCGAGTCTCTTGCCTCAGCCTCCCAAGTAGCTGGGACTACAGGCGCCTGCCACAACGCCCGGCTGTTTTTTTGTTTTTTGTTTTTTGTTTTTTTTATTGTAGCTGTCGTTTGCAGATCCAGGCTGGGTTCGAACCTGCCCTGGTGTATGTGGCCAGAGCTATAACCACTGAGGTATGGGCACTGAGCCTTAAGTTTATTTTCTAACTTTTCCAGCCAAAGAAGTCGATCAATGTCCTGAGTCAATGTACTTCAGACAATATGTTCCTTCTGCTTCCTCTCAGCATTTTCTTGTCATGGTTTTTCAGTAATTCAGGGTCTTTAAGAAATGGCAGCTAGCTATTTATAATTATAAAAATTAATGACAATAGATTAGTATCTTCACTACTGGTGAAACATTTGCATTCTTACTGAGGCCTTCTAGAATCATTAGCTTAACTTTAACAATTGACTCCACTGGGAATTTCGGGTTCCATGCCAGCTGACATGGGAAATGTGTTCATTAGCACGTTTTAAAAACTTAGGCCACCCATACAACCTGCCCTCTTTGTCATTGCCCCCAGAATTGTCCCCAGTCGATTACAGTGAAATATAAATCAATTTCTTATTTTATGATCATAGAATTTTGAGCAGTATTTTTCTATCCTGAATAACAATGAACCAAATGAAAAAAACTTTAAAGAGAGCCTTATCGTTTGTAATAATGATTATAAAAATATCCATCTCAAAAGTGACAAAGAAGTTTAAAATACTTGGGAGTCAATCTCCAGAAACCTTTTGTCTTGGTCTCATCTATGTTTTCATCAGTAGGAACAATCTCAAAATTGCCTCCCTTCAAAAACTCAAACTGGTAATTGAGAAAATGGTTTAAAATTCCATTTTTGGAATTTGCTATTTATATTCTAAGTTTAAACTATAACGTGGAATAAAAATTCTTTGAACAATGTCCCCAACAGCGTATATCTCATGATAATTGCGTTCTTGATTTTCGTATTGTTCGTTCCCTGGCCCATTCTTTTGTCTTTCTTCCGCTGACTCTCTTGACTTGCTCCACTTTTTCATTGCGAAGATTTAAGATTTGGGCTACTTTTTCTCTAACATTTATTTTATTGTTTAAAGGATTTCTTTTTTTTTTTACTCAAAGGAAAATAGTATACTTTTTTCAGTAAATTAAACATTGCTACCAAGCTGATATTGTTGATAAGTGTAGAGCTTTTACTGTGATTGTACAGAACATTATGATAGGAACTGCATTCAAAGCCAGAATATTCAAGATATTGTGGCAGAACAAAAGAAGACACCAAAGAAAGAATCTAATGTTTTTCTGCCTCTGGGGAATGAAAATTTGATGTGACTGATGGCGCTGATTTTTCACTGAGATATGTTATTCAGTATTTTTTTTAACAAATTCTGCATGCTAATGACTTTCCCTATAAACCAAGAGGCTATCATAGAGGGGAAAATTTTAATCAACTGTAGAAATCATGTAGTATAAAAACATCCCAGATTTATAAAGAGAGTGTCAGGAAAATGAATACCAGTTTGCTTTCCTAGATATCCAAAATATGAGTCATATATAGATGCAAATTTATGTAAAAATAATATTACATACCTATTAGGAACTAGTTGAAGCCGTGCCACTTACTAACTATAAGGAATATATTAAAATGACAGAGATGTGCATTTTTTAGTCATTTTCCCTGGGGAGGGGGGGACAAAAGCCATCATTTCAATACTAATATCTTGAAATCCTCAAGGATATTGCAATAGTTTGCCAAGTAGTAAAGTGTAAGTTATTTGCATGGGTGAGCCACTGTCGTTTTTTTGCAGACTGAATATAAAAGAGGGACAAGAGAGCATGGGGTTTAACTCCAATTGTCTTCTAGACCCCCCATCTTATTCATGGTCTTGCTTAGTGCTGTACACAGCACAAATTGGTCCCCAGTTATTGTGGGTTAAATGAATAACTGATTGAATAATCATGCTAACAATGTGCATTATGTAGCTTACAGCTTATCCCTGGGTAAGAGTTGGATAAAAATTCAATATTTATTCAGTCCTACTTTGTGCCAAACTCTCTATTAATCTTCTTTACAAGTTCTATCCCATTTACCTCTTTTAACAATCTGAGTGGTTTTGAGAGGAGGGAACAATTATAGTTCATTCCAAAGGGATTTTTAGGGCATTAAGATTCAACTTAAAAGTAGTCAGAAACATATCAAGAAAGTATACTATCACACTAGAAACTGTCGTCTCATCTAGCAAGAAGCAACAGCCTCTGACTGCAGAGATGCTGTGCCTTTAGGAGGCATCGCCATGGAAAATATTGATAAATACCGTAAAAGTTAAGGCTGCAGCCGGGGCCCTTTGGACTCCCTGCTCCCAGGAACCAGCTAAGAAGAAGCATTTCCATTCTGGCAGGGGAGATTGATGCTGTGGTTGAAGAGGAAGGGCTGCTCTTGCACAGTGGAATTGGGGACGATTATGTCTGACACCCAGGGAATCCACGGGGCACCTTCTGTTTCTCCCCGGGCCCCTCAGAACTGTGACAAAACACACGCAGCAATCCTAGATTAAGAAGGGCATGATTGTCAAGAGTTTACTGTCTTTAAAACGAAGGTTTGGATCATATCACCATGTAAGCCCCGGATCTGCCAGCGTGATAGCCAAGGAGGAGGGGGAGGCCGATTTGTGCCGGAGGAAGTGGATAAGAAACAAGGGCACCCCCAAAGCCAGCTGCAGCAAATAGAGCCGCGGTTCTTCCTACACGTCCCCCTGCCTATTCACCATTTCCCTGGGGAAGAGACGCCCCGCCCCTGGGTCTATGGAGGAGTTTGTCCCCGCATCTGTGTGGACCTGTGCAGAGGGTGGGTTCTGTGGCGGTGCGGGCGTGTCTCTGCACTGAGCAGAACCACTAAGTCCCGCAGTGGCCGCCACCCCAAGTCGCCGCTGTAATAGAACAGGTGCCTCTCTCCCTACAGGTGGGGTGCTCTTGCCAGTGCATCAATGTGGCAGGAATTGAAAGACAGGCCTGTTCCCTCGGATTCTCCAAGGACCTTGCTGAACTTTCCTTGGAACTTCAGCCCAAGACGTTTCCACCCGACCTTAATCCTCCCTTTCCTTCCTCCTTCACTCGGGTCAGATTTGAATTGTGATCTGGGGGTGCTCCCAGCCCGCCGTGGATCTCCCCGTTTTCTCTCATACATAGCTTTGCTTCTTGGAGGACCCTGACAAATGCGTACTTACCCAGAGTTTCACTGGGCAGTTATGTTTGTGTTGCAGATTGAGCCTGTCAGACCAACAGTCTTATGAGGCTGAGTCTCCTATTTCCCCCAAGTTAATCAACTTTTCAGGCCTGTTACAGAAACCGCTCCAATTTCTGCTGCTTCTGCAGATAATGTCTGCTCCTTACTTCGTCCATTTCAATATGATCAGAGGAAGAAGAAGTAGGGAACAGCACTCGGGGAAGAAAAAAGAGCTATAAGTTGGAAATGCCTTATCTAAAACGCCTGGAACCAGAAAGTGTTTCAAAATTCAATTTTATAAAAAAAAAAATGGAATATTTGAATATATATATCAGGATATGTTGAGAATGGGCCCCAAGTCTAGACATGAAATTTATTTATGTTTCTTATGCACCTAATATACATAGCCTGAAGGTAATTTTGTATGAAATTTTTAATAATTTTGTGCTTTAGGCGATGTTTGTGTCAAGTACTTATGTGTGGAATTTTCCATTTACGGTGTCATCATGTTGGTGCTGTTCAAAAAGTTTCACATTTTGTAACATTTAGCTTTTCAGATTAGGGATGCTCAGCCTATACTAAAGTGGTGAAATCGAACACCCATACTTAAAATCTTTCACGTTAGTTGTAAGTACAAGTTAAACTTTACTCAGATTTTTTCTCTCTTTCTGCCTTACCATACCCATTTTTAATCTTTTTAATGTTATCTACTCTGCTAATCTCAGCACTATTCCTTCCTCAATTTGGAGTCTTATCCTTCTTTTAAATGCCTTCATTTTCTGTTTACTACTTATATCAGAGTTATGGTTTGAATATATGTGTCCCTCTCAAATTCATATGTTGGAACTCCAGTGTAATAGCATTAAGGGGAGGAGATTTCAAGAGTTGACTAAGTAATGAGGATAGAGCCCTCAGACATGGGATTCGTACCCTAATGAAAGGGCTGGAGGGAAAGAGCTAGACCTTGTTTTCCTTCTACCTTCCCCTGTGAGGCTAAAGCTTTCACTCCTCTGCAGGACTCAGCACAAGGCTCCATCATGGAAGAAGAGAGATTGGACTTTCATCAAACAGTTAACCTGCTGGTGTCCTGATTTTGGACTTCCCAGTCTCCAGAATGATGTAAAATAAAGTTCCATGTTTTATATAAAGTAATCAGTCTTAGGCATTTTGTTATAACGCAATGGACTTAGACAATCAGTCATTTGTTGAACAACATTTACTGACAATCAACTCAACCCCAGGAAAGTAATGAATGAGAATAAATGAATGAAACATGGATTTATCCTCTGGAAAGCAATATTGTGCTAACTCTAAACCGTATTAGGACTTTTTAATAGCTAGGAGATACTTAGGGAGAATACATCTGCCTATTCTTTGGCAGGGCTGTTATGCTGCCCTTTGTTGTCATATTGTGAATTACCCAGGTCATACATTTGAAGAGGAATGTATAACTAACCATTTGAAGAGGAATGTATAACCCCCCCCCCAAAAAAAAGTGCAGAAAGATAAAAATGGTGTATATTACAGGGGAAAAGTGAAAGATAATTTTTGTAACTGCTACAGAGAGGTTGCTATACTAAGCATATTTTCCCAATCATAACTTTTTTTTTTTTTTTTGGTAATCATGGAAAACTGCTTATTGTGAGCCCTTATTACCCAATTGAAATGATTTCTTTTAAGGATAGAGTATGATTGAGTCTTATCCAATTGGAAGTTTATCATGAAGCATGATTGTGCGTCTTTATGCAGTATATACAGTCAGAAATATATGTTAATTGGTAAATTCTGTGCAAGCATGCTTACGAAATGTAGGTTTAAAAGGACTTGCATTCAAAATTGACCATGAAATACTTACAGGAACAAGCCCAGGTTTGAGGCCTCCCCCAAATAAATAAATAAATAAATACATAAATAAATAAATAAATAAATAAAAGAAAGCAAAGAGATGAAAGAAAAAGAAAACAAACAAACAACAGCAGCAGTGTGTGTTTCTATGGGCTCTTGATTTTGCTTTTATTGGCTTCAAACCGAGATTTTACCTTGGAATCTGATTTTCACATTCATCTCACAGATACAATAACTCCTCTTTGGTCAACTTGGTATCTGACTTCATTTTGTTATATTTTATTAAGGTACATTTTATTTTAGCTCTCCTTATTTTCCAACCTTGATGTGGCTGGTTCTTTTTATTTTTTTTCACAAAATTTTATGATACAAAATTTTAGACATGGAGTATAATTCTACCAAGATACTACAACTGATATTTATTATTATACTGGATTGCCACATATATGTCTCTGTCCATCTGACAATTCTCCTTGTTTTAAGGTGCATTTCGAAGTTAGTTGTGGACAATATTACTTTATTATTCTGTTTCCCTTTTTTGAGGTGAAATTTACCTACAAGTAAATGTCAGAGTATAAGTGTTTCATTTCAGAAAAATTTTAACAAATGCTTTACATAATAACCCAAATCTCTATGGATATACTTCTTTCTTTGTTAAGCATCCAGTAACTAACAACTCACAGACACAATGAGGTACAACTAAATTTAGCTAGGTCAAGATGAATCTTACTGGGAAACAAACTTGGTTTATGATCAGAATCACTCGCTCTAAGACATCTTGATGGCTAGGCTTTACCTCAGACTATCAGCTCGACACTGACGGAAACAATCTCACTTATTTTTAATTCCTGACACTTAATAAGAGATAAATATTTTATAATTTAATAAACAAAAATTGTACATTGATCTATAAAAAAAAAAATGTGGCCCAAATGGCAATATGTACAAGTATTTAGTACCAAATAGACTTAGTTTCTGAGCTAAGAGTAAAAATTTGGACCACGTGAATATATATAAATTTTAAAAGTCTGCACAACCCATAATTCCAGAATATATATTTTACCTGTCCAATTACCTTTTTCTTGCCTATTTTGACACTAACATAGATCAGAGAATCAAAGGCTTATACAGACTAGGGTACCTGCATAATGCTGGCTTAGGGTAGTTTGCCAGATTAATAACTGTTATTAAGAGAATTTGGTTATGAGTAAATGACTCTATATTTTTCCAGTGAAGAACATCAGTGCTGTTGCAGGATAAAAATGCATGCCAAGCTTCTGTGGACTGTGGTTTATTTGACAGAAAAGGATAAAATGATGATATAGAGAGAATGTTGGTATGTCTGGGGGGCTCTCATGCTAATTCCCTCGTCCCAGAAAAGGCTATTCTTGGCATGTCCTTAGCAAAGCTATCCCTGGAGTTACACTGCTGAGGGTCCTTTCTGGATCATATGCATTGCATGCAGCTTATACACTAGCACACACTGTGTCATGATCACAGACTCACTGATGTCACGATTAATCACATCCTTGAAGCGGCTTCCTCTTCACAGTGCTACGTTCTCACCATGGCTTCATTCTGGACCTGCATCATAGTGTTGTGTCATGTCCTCAGGTGACCCATCCACATCCAGTGTCTCCCCTGGCAGGAAACTTCCCTTGGCTTCCTGTGAGTGTGCAGAAATGCAAAACAAGGCCATGCTAAGAGAGTGAAACCAGGGAAAAGGCAGACCTGGGCAGTGTACACACTCTTACTACCTGAACCAAAAAGAACTTGCCAAGAAAGGGGCAAAGCAGGCTCTCAACAGTCTAAGTTTACCAAGTCTCTCTTAGACCAGGTTAATAAAACTGTCAAGTCTGGGAGCTGAGTTATTTCGCAGGCCTATGGAAACAGATTCTGAACCAGAGAAGGTTGTTTTTAGGTGCAGGAAAACTCAAACTTACTTGATCTTTAAAGTAGTCTCACGATGGGGTAAGAGATCCTGCGTTTTGTTGCTCGCAGAGACCCCTGAGTTGGGAAGGGATCCCCTTGCCCTCCTATGCTTCCAGGGTCCTCCTGTCCGACCTGTTCTGTTCTCATCAGTCAGTCTTCTTTCTCCTCTTCATCCTGGCAGTTTGCCTCCATGGGGTTGTTGAGCACCTTGATTTTTTTTATTTCAGATCTACCCCCTAATTTCAACTTCTCTGAAATTGCTTGAGTCCACTTTCCTTCCTTCTGGATGGGAGCTTCTGACGGATGCCTCCAATCAGTCACCGTGCTCCCAACCTGCAGCCTGATTCTGATATCCTGGATTCTATTTAAGTGTTTGTGGTTGTCTGTTACAGTCTTTACTTCTATTTGTTGTGATACACGCCACGTACATCATTGCTAATTTCTGGACACGTGCAGATTCTAACTTTCCAGCATGTCCTATTGTACTGATTGATACCATATGCTTCAGTATTCCAGGTACTACTTTTATGATGCCTTTTTAGTCTTGGTATTTTAATTGTTACCAGCTGTAATTGTTAATTTTAGGTATCAACTTGACTGCCTTAAGGGATACCCAGATAGCAGGTTAAGCATTATTTCTGGGTATATATCTGTGAGAGTGTTTCCAGAAGAGATTGACATTGAATCATGGACTAAGGAAGGTCACCTTCACCCAATGTGGGCGGCCATCATCTCATCCACTGAGGGTCCAGACTTGAGAAAAATACAGAAGAAAGACAAATGCGCCCTTTCCCCCTGCCATTGGACATCAGAACCCCTGGTAGTCCAGCACTTGGGGTCTGGGGGTCTGCACTACTGGCCTACCAGTTTCTCAAGCCTTTAGCCTCAGATGGAAAGTGGCACAATGAGCTCCCCTTGTTCGAAGGCCTTTAGACTATTGGCTTCCCTGGTTCTTCAGCTTGCAGAGAGCATCTTGTGAGTCTCCTTTACCTCCATAGTTGTGTGAGCCCATTCCTCTGATAAATCCACTTTCATATATCTGCATACATAGTACACAGAGCAACCCAGGATTTTCCCTCCCTCAGTGTTCCTATTCTACTCTCAGTGTCTGGCTATCCCTGGATGCTTGTACCATGAAGGACTCTTACTCTCCCTGCACACTCTTCCCCTAGGCCAGAGGCAGATTCCATAGCTTATAACTTGGTACTTTCTAGGCTTGCAGTAGAAGCAGACAGAAAGTCCTTTGTGGCTGGTCCTCAGGGAGGGTCTTCCACGGGACTTATGTATCATTGTTCCAAGGCAGCCAAGCTCTAGTTCATATCTGTAGCAGAATTTATGTGGAAGAAAGTATTCTGCCACATTTCTAGTTGTTAGGGTAGGACGCTGGGTCCTATTCTTTTCTGTTGCACTCTGGAGTAGGGTTTATTTTATTATTTCCGTCCTATCCTTCCTGCAGCACCAGTGTGCCTTCCTTTGTACTGTAGAGACTGCAGGGTTCCTGACTCTCCCCCAGCGGCTCCAGGCTCTCTCCATATGTGTGCAGAATCACAGCAGGGGTGTGAGATCCCTGCCTTTCTGTCAGCAGCAGGTAATTTCCTCCTTTGTGTCTGCACACTATGGGGCTCGCTCTGATGTCCCATGTCATCTCTCCATCTTTTTCCTTAGCAATGACTGAAGGCCCGTGAACAAAGGACAGCAACAGTGTACAAATTCTGTCTGGGACTGGAGAGCCCAGAGACTCGACATTGTCATACTAGTTTACACTTGGATTTAGAAGTTCGTTGATTTTTTTTTAAAACCACATTTCTTCTTACCTGTTAACATAGTGGACAATGCCTCTTCATCCCCTGTTACTCCACAGGCAAGAAAATCCTAGTACTTTCTCTCTTTAGAGAGGCCTGTTTCTCTTTGAGATTTGAGCCACTTTGTTGTCTTGTAGCCTCAGCTCTTTGACGAGGCTGTACTTTTAACCATTGTGTTCACTTGATTCCCAAGTAGCTGGGAATTAAATAATTTAGTGGCTACATGTATAGAATACACCGAAGACGTTCAGTATTGTTTTGAAGGGTAGATGGGAGAGCGAAAAAAATTTAAACAAGGGAATAGCCTAATCGGATTCGGGATATAGTAAAACCACTTCAGCAGAAGTATTTTAAATCTTGTTAGAAATAAGAATATCAGTTGGGACTGAAATATTTTAGGAATGAGATGATGATGACTTGAATAAGAAGAAATGGGCCTGAAAAAAAATGTCAGAAAATTTTGCAGACTTAGTGACCAATTGATTGAAAGAGGATAAGACCAGTGGAATTGCGCTTCCCAATTTACCAACATAATTTACTGAGTCCTCGTTTCATTGTCAAAGATGTCTTACTCTGAATTAACCATTAAGTTAAATGGTCAACTTAAGCATAGAATGACTCCAAAGTTTCCCATTTTGGAAGCTGTGTTATGGTCTATAACGCAATTAAGATATACTTTAAAAAGAGCCCATATTGGAGTAAGAGGTGTGCTCAAAGTACCATTATTTTAATTCCACATCAGGTGCTAAAGTTCCACAGAAAGCTGGATATATGCGTCTGGAATCAGAAGAGAGACCTATGGTGGAGATACAGATTGTATAATGATTAGTGGTATTGGAATTTACTGGAATAAAGAGATAATCTACAAAATGTAAAGTTAGAGGACTCAGAAAGGAAGCTGAGAGAGAATGGCTGGAGAAAAAAATGGCCGTCAGTATAGAAAATTGACACAAAATATAAGACAGTAAGCAGTTTTACGTGTGAGTGGTCAATAGTTTCAAGACGTTATTGAGTAAAGCAAAAAGTGGGTTTAAAATGAACTAATAGATTTGCTACACAGACAACAGAAAAATGGAGGAACAAAGCTCTAAAAAGAGTATTGTACAGTTAGAATTCATAATAAGTACCCTTCTGCATAAATCTACCCTTCTCACTCAGTATTATGGTATCTCAGGCAAAAGATTACATTTGGAAGAAGAATTAAATTGCATGTGAATTGCATGTGGTAAAGGTATATTTCTTTAGAAGGTAATACTAATTTTTTACATTCTTCTTAGCTTGAAAAAAATTTAGCATTAGGAAAAAAAACTATAACACATGCATCACAATTTACAGAGCTCATTTGATATAGTATCATTTTATTACACGTCAAAGTGTTAAAAATACTCTTCCTCCAGACAGTGTAACAGCAATATAAGACAGGCAGGTGGTGGGGACCAGAAAAAAAGTTCTAGGCTAGACGCAAAGAGTCGTGTGTGTGGGTGTGCATGCACACACCATTGTCTCATTGTATTAAAGGGTGTAACTTAAAATTAAAAGTTATACTGAGAGAGTCATCACAAATTGACTTGTACAGAAAAGTTGATTTTTCCGTACTGAGTCCTCGGTGCCTCCTTTTGTTAGTGAATTTATAATTAATCTTCTTCTCTTTCTACATGAGGCAAAATACTTTGCTTTATCTGGATTTAAAGCTCCTCCTCACTGCATTGTTTTCTAAGAGTGAGGTGTTCTTATGTTTCAGCTTTTTTGGTACAGATTTTCAGTATTACTCATATGGTCGTCATCATTTTGTGTCTGATAACTTCAACCAATTTAGAGATATTTCTGTTTTTTTTTTTTTTTTTGAGACAGAGCCTCAAGCTATACCCCTGGGTGGAGTGCCATGGCATCACAGCTCATAGCAACCTCCAACTCCTGGGCTCAAGCGAGTCTCCTGCCTCTGCCTCCCAAGTGGCTGGGACCACAGGCGCCTGCCATAATGCCCGGCCATTTTTTGGTTGCAGCCATCATTGTTGT
>CAUYQV010178790.1:0-80378 GCA_963574575.1 Galagoides demidoff
TTTTATAGTTTCATGTCTTAAATTTAAGTCTTTAATCCAGTGAGAATCTATCTTAGTTAGTGGTGACAGGTGTGGGTCCAGTTTCAGTTTTCTGCATGTCGCTAGCCAGTTCGTCCAGCACCATTTGTTGAATAGGGAATCTCTTCCCCATTCAAAGTTTTTAATTGGCTTGTCAAAAATCATATAGCGGTAAGTAGCTGGGTTCAGCTCTTGGTTCTCTATTCTGTTCCATACATCTACCTCTCTCTTTTAACATAACAATTATGAGAAAGACATGATGGTTATGTTAGCCAGTTGGATGAGAGTTTTCCAAACTTCATATGGAAGCAACACACTGTATCCTATGATAGAATTAATGTACACAATTATGATCTAATTAAAAAAAAGATAAAAAAAAATTGTAACATGTATTGTTTTTGTAAATACATACAGGTTGACATATATTAATAATATACCATAAGAAAGAATAGGACATATAAGAGAAGGATGAAAGTGCTATTTTATTTCTTTGCATGAATTTAACTAGGAAAAGTTAGAATATGTTTGAGGAAGTCATTGTTCAGACAAAGGGGAGAATCTTATCATTAGCTTCACATTCCTTTAAGTCTGGGTCTGTATATTCAAAATCTTATCTGGGATAATGGCAAAACTAAAAGACATTGATTTGGGCACAGACAAGGATTACTTAACTATAACTGTTCTTCTTAGCCAAATGCAAAAGACCATTTGTTACCAATCTGATTATATCACCAAGTCTTACAAATTGTCTAACTACTTGTTGGTCTCACTTTATAAGGACACACTGTCTGAAGCTTCCCTTTTGATCTGTACTTTAAACAATCCCCTTTAATTCCTATGGTCAACTTATGTAGATCTGGAGAAAGATCAGAGTTACAAGCACCATTTCATTAAAGGATCAATTTTATGAATTAAAATAAATGAGAACAAAGACAAAATGGAAACATTCCCTTTTTTGCAGAAATAACCTTCATTAAAATGAATGCTGCTAATACCCTTTCCAATATTGCTCCATTATCCTCTAGAATTTACTATTACAGATAAAACATCTGATGTTGATCTGTCTCTTGCTGTGATTGAGATCTCCTGCCCCATTTTTACTTTTCTCCGTTTTTGAGTTTTAGGGCAGGTAATATGTAATTCTATATCTAAACAATGAGTTTTAGAATCAACCAGGCATTAGTTAGAGTCTTGGTAAAGCCTCTTATGAGTGATGAGACCAAGGGGAATTTACTTAAGCTTTCCAATCCTTAGGTTGGTTTCTCATCAATGAAATGGGAATGATAACAATACTTAATACTCAGAATACTGTGAAGTTCAATCTGATTATGTGCACATTTAAAGTGGTTAGGAGCACATAGCACAGATCAAGCATTTAGTAAAGATTAGCTAGTAAAATGGTTTGTTTAGTCTTATTATTACTATTAGTTTTGATATTTAGCATTCCAAATCTCCCTAGGATATATCTAGGTACAGATCATTTTTTTAACCATAAATAGTTGAGCAAAAGGTTTCATTTTTACACATCCAATGTATAAAAATGTGTAAGAGTTTATGGTAAAAACATAGCATTTATCAAATGTTATTGTCATTACATTTTTACTTATCTGCATTTATGAAAGAATTAAATGCTGTAAGAAGGGCCAGGGACTTTGCCTTGTTCCCCGGAATCTTCATTATTTCACACAGAACCCTGGCAACACTCAATGAATATTTTTTGAATAAATGAGTAAAAGAATTAAATTGTTTTCTCAAATATCTAGATGTGAAGAAGGAGATGTCTTGGATAATAAATAGGGAATAACTGTAGCTCATTTGTAAGTGAATAAATTGGCAGCAGATTAATAGATCTGTGGCTTAGAAGACTGATTATTACAAGTGGTGACCTGTGTGTAATTGATAAAACCCACCCTCGATAACAGATCCTGGTCTCAAGTAACACACTCAAAAATATGTGCCTCTAGAGGTGCTGCCTATACTATTATCTGGCTTTCTTCCCTTTGTCATTTTTCCATTAGTAGCATCCCTTTTGAAAAGTAAACTTTCCAGACAAAAAACTCTGTAGCTGTCCATTGAAGACCAGTTTTATGTATGTAACATCAGCATCACTTTGGCTACTTTGGAGAACACATGAATAAGCAGTAAAATGAGACCCAAGCTTAGCAATTCTTCAATAAATGAATGGACAGCCATACTCTAGGCAGTTATTGATATTACTAAATGGCCCTTGAAAATTGTCTACTGGAGCTGAAAGCCTACTTTATTTCTTCTAGGCCTTGCATTTTCTTTAACTCTCTTATCCATACTTCAGTATTATAAACTTGGGAGTGATAGTCTTTGTAAGAAAGACAGCAGCATGATGGATACAACCTTCCAGACAACAACTTAAGAAAAATGTTTGCTTCAAAACTGCAGCACATGGCATTCGCTTCAAATGCCAAATGATCATAGAAGGGTTGATGTGAGTGCCTCAGAAACTTCTCATAGTTGTCAGAGATAAGCTTCAGTGATTGCTGTCCATTGGTCATTGTCAACCTCAGATGGCCAGTCACTACACTCCTTATCTTCAAGGCTCTCATCTCCTTTGCAAAATTTCTGAAGCCAACACTGCACTGTATACTTGTTAGCAGTTCCTCAGCCAAATGCATTGTTGATGCTGCAAATTGTTTGCTTTATGACCCATTTTAAACTCAAATAAAAAGCCACTCAAATTTGATTTTCATCTAATACATATAAAATAAATATAAAATAAACAGCAAGTAATAATTAATTAGCAAAAAAAAGCAATAAATGTGCACTAAAATGATATATAACATAACCATATTTATTCCAAACCTTAAAACAGTGTCTTGCCTTGGCAATACCTGATTTAGGGAAACATTTGTTTCTATATCCTTTCATTAGGTCTACAATTATGATTATCCTTTTTTTGATGTTTGGACACTACCTATTCAAATTCATTGTTAAGTTTGTGTCTTCCACAGTTCCATGTTAAGATGATGTAAATGCAAG
This sequence comes from Galagoides demidoff, assembly GCA_963574575.1. Lineage (NCBI taxonomy): Eukaryota > Metazoa > Chordata > Mammalia > Primates > Galagidae > Galagoides > Galagoides demidoff. The sequence goes on from CAUYQV010178790.1 coordinate 3,031, forward strand.
GATTTCCGCAAATACTGATGAAACCTGCTGACCAAGTGTCCAGAAGCTTCTGATCCCTTGAAATACCTTCAGAGGAGGGAACCTGAGGAGAGTCCCTGATAGGCAGGCCAATGCCCCTTTTTGGCAGACAGAAGTAGCTAAGAGTCGTTCTTTTCCACTTTCTCTTTAAGATTTTAGGACCCTATCTCCTCAGAGGGGGAGCCAGAAGAGACATTAAGAAAGGAGCATCAAGGAGGACAGGAGGAAAGCCTGGCCTGCTAAATAAGAGTCTGGACAACACATAAGAATATGGGTATAAGTTAACCTAGGTAACCACTGACCAAGAGAAAAAGACAATCAATGACCAATAGAACAGGGCAATAATGCCTGGAGGCACAGAGAGGCCAATGAAAGAGTTGCAACCACTTTCAAATGAAGAGAAAGAGGGTATTTATATCTGTGAATTGCTTTTGTGTCTCATCTCTCTCACTTCTTCCCCATTGTGAGAGGGACCCACTTCTAACTCTCTTTGGAGGTGCTGTAAATGTTTGTTCCCTTTGTTCTTAACTAAAAGTACTTTTTGTTATACTGGAAAAAAATAAGGTATTCCAGTATCAAATGGCAAATTTTAACAACACAAAAATCACAGTTACTTTTGTACCAACATGATACAGAAAATGAAGGAGTCCTGAAGCTCAGATAGTTAAGTAATATGCTTAAGATGTCAATAGTATTGGTTAGTGCCTTTGGCTCAGAGGAATGGAGTGCTGACCGCATATGCCAGAGTAGGTGTGTTCGAACCCAGTCCTGACCAAAAACTGCAAAAAAAAAAAAAGATGTCAACAGTATCAGTTTATATCATGACCACAGACTACCTTAATTCACTTTCCCACAATGGCTTGTTAATGAAATAAAGCTGGGATTCTAAACTCCTCTTGGTGTTACACTCATATTGCTTTGATGAGGGGGCTGAGAAAATGCCATGAAGAGATAATCAAATAAGCAGTAGAATACTCAAGTTATATTAGACATTAGAATAAGGCAACAAAATTGACTTACAGAAAAAATATATGGTTTAAAGGATAGCAATTTACATAGGGTGAGCGACACTGTTTGCATAGTAAAAGAAAAATTAATGGGATGATAGAGAATGATGACAATGATTTGATACTGTATATATTAAAATTTCAACATTTCCCTGTTAAATGGTGGGCTACACACTGAATAATCCCTTTCAAATCCCACTGCTTAAAGCTGACATGCTAAGGTTTATCTATTATTCGTGCTGCTTATTTGCACGATACTATTGATTATTCACTGTTTAACCAAATAGTAAGATGGTATTTTGTTCTTAATGAAAAATGATGGCAATGCTTAAAACATCAAAATTAGACTGGGGGGAGGACTGTACAGAGGACACTTTATTTATTTATTTTTATTTATTTATTTATTTATTTTTTGAGACGGAGCCTCAAGCTATCCCCCTGGGTAGAGTGCTATGGCATCACAGCTCATAGCAACCTCCAACTCCTGGGCTCAAGCGCGTCTCCTGCCTCCGCCTCCCAAGAAGCTGGGACCACAGGCGCCCGCCACAACGCCCAGCCATGTACAGAGGACAATTTAATTGGAGAGAGGATCAAATAAAAAGAACTGAATAAAAGTGCTTTAGGTATGAATGTTTTTCAGTCATCAGAAACCCTGTGAACTTCATAATAATCCTAGTTCCAGGACCATGGGTACTTACTTTAAGGAAAACTTAGTTTACCTTGAATATTATAGAGTAATTTGATAATTGAAAAATTGATAACTTTTGTTAATATGAATAGAATTAAACTTTCTTCATAAGCTCCAGTTAATTTTTGTGTATCAAATTTTAACATACACACCAAACACACACACATACCACATATCCTCAAATTACACTCTCAGTCTTTCTAAATCCAAGCTTAAAACACTTTCAGCAGATGAACATTTGAGCTTTCTCTTTTGATTTTTATTTTAATAGTAGAATATGAGCCATTCAGTGAGAAAAAGGCACATATCTAAACTATGCTAGTATAAGTTTGTGCTTCCTAAAATAGTTCACTAATAGCAAAAAGAGGGGAAGGGACTTCTTCCTGAAATGGAATATATATTTTGTATTTTCTATTAGTTGATTTGTTTGGCCCATGTCAAATGTTCACCACAAAAATCTTATGCAACGATACATTTCTAAACTATTATGAATAGAGCATGAATGCATTTGCCACAACAAATAAGTGAGCAAGGAACGGTCATGTTAATCAGTTAGATGTAAGCATTCCACATTACATATCAAATCAGTACATTGTACCCCATAAATGCATTTATCTACACAGTTATCATTTAATAAAGAATTTAAAAAATGTTTGTAGCTCTGTAATATTCTGAAATTTCAAAAAAACTAAAAATATTACATATTAAAAAATGAAAAGAGGTTGGGCCAGTGGCTCACCCCTGTAATCCCAGCACTCCAGGAGGTTGCAACAGGTGCATTGGTGAAGCTCACAAGTTTGAGACCAGCCTGAGCAAGAGTGAGATCCTGTCTCCACTAAAAATAGAAAGTATTAGCCCAGTGTTATGGTGGGTGTCTACAGTCCTTGCTACTTGGCAAGCTAAGGCAAGAGGATTGCTGAAACTCAAGAGTTTGGAGTTACTGTAAGCTATGATGCTGCAGCATTCTACCCAGGGTGACAGAGTGAGATTTGGTCTCCAAAAAAAAAGCATTTTATTATGAGATTAATTGTGAAAATTCTGGGTTAAACAAGTTTTATCTACTGCAGGACCTGGTGGAGCCTTTAGTAAATGAATGTACCTTAGGATTTTTAAAAATAAGTGATGTAGTAGAGTTTCTTTAGATTATTTTCCCATATATATTCTTTATGTATCATGTATACAAGTGCATATGTATGCATATATTTGTGTAATTTTGGTGAACAAAGTGTTCTTTTGAATATACTCTGAAACAAAATATAGGACAGAGAACCAATTGTGACCAATCCTAGCACATGCTCTGAAAACTTTACTAAAACATGTTGAATAAATTCTTGCTTTGAGCTTGTGTTTAACATATATTTGTATTTACAAGCTTCTTTATTAAAAAAGGGAGTGAGAGACTTTTCTACAGAACAATTAATTTGGCCTATCACCTGCTAGCATCCTAACATTACTAATGTAACTAATGTGCAAAATAATTTCAGAAACGCAGTTTTGCTGCATCCCCTTATGTTATAAATTATTCGTAGATACGTGTTCTTTATTCATTCTGAGAGTTGATGGTCATCTCCTGTACTTAACTGTATACTAAGAATGTGGCATCACTATTTACTTGATTAAAGACACAATATGATCCATAGAAAAAAATCTTACGCTTCAATTACAAAGCAAGAATTAGAATTCCTTTACTGTATATATAATTTGTCTATGCCTGTACACACACATACATATAAAATGTATATTACAGAAAATGCAGTGGGGTATTCTCTTCTTTATATGTGTTATCATTGATGTCTATATATGATTTAAGACAATCTATCTTGTCAGATCTGAGCTTTATATTAAAATTTAAAAAAAATCAAAAACACAGCCATTAAACCTTTTTGGCACTAGAGGTCAGTAAATCCAGATTATAGACAGAATAACTACATTTCTGCCGAACTCACAGGGAGGAAAAATAACTTATCTACAAGCCAATACTCAGTGATAAAGGATCAAAGTAAACTGTTTTCAAGAATATCCAAATTATAACACAAACGTGCAAAATTCTACTTTTCAACAGAATCAATAAAACTGTTCCTTTATTTATAGCAGCTGTGTATTTTCAACCAAAATGAAGTCACCAGGCCTTAAATTTGGCTCTTTATGTGTTTTGCATTTCAAAGAACACATATAAGCAAAGAGTTAAATAAGCACATTATTTGTGAATGTTTTTAGTATGCCTGTGATTAAACATGCTACCTGGGTAGAAAGTAAGAGGAAAGGAGAGGGGAGGGAGAAAGGAGGAGTGGGGGAGGGAAGGAGGGAGAGAGGGAGAGAGAGAGAGAGAGAGAGATGACCAGTGAAGTATATGTAGATACTACTTCTGGTAATGCTATCAAAGTGGTCATAGGTGACGAGACAGACTAACCAGTTGTGCCCTGCAAAAAACAGCTTTGCTTGCCAGTCACTGACCGCTTAGTCTAATTCTGGATGTTCTGCTTCTTTGCACAGATGACTTCCTGGGAGTCTAGTAGGGAAAAATCTATCCATTTTCTGATGCTTTCTGATGTTGCTATATTACACAGTTGCACTACCACTTGATTTTGGAGAACCACATCATTGGTTTACTCCCTTCAAATAGAGATCCTTTTTATCTGTGAATCACACTATCTGGGCCAGGTTTGCCCTCCCAGAGGACGGTGGAAACTATCCACTCTTAGGTTTTTGATCTTTAGAAGGCACGATCTTCCTCATAGTTTCCTGAAAGGCCTGATGGGCTCTTCAAATATCAGCATGGTTTTGAAGTCAAGAAATACAGGTTCTTGGTTACTTATGTTTTAGATGCCATGGGGAAGGGTATGGCTCTCTTCAGGCCTTAAATTCTCTGAAAATTAAATGAGAAAATTGGACTACGTGTGGTCTTCCATATTGTAAATCTAATAATCAGTGAATTTACATGAGTCCTGTCTGAGACAAATGGAAAGACTGAGATCTACTAAGAACTATAAAAAAAAATTTTTTTTTTTTTTGAGACAGAGTCTCACTATGTTGCCCTCAGTAAAGTTCTGTGGTGTCACAGCTCACAGTAACCTCAAACTCTTGGGCTTAAGTGATTCTCTTGCCTCAGCCTTCAGAGTACCTGGGACTACAGGTGCCCCCCACAAGGCCTGGCTATTTTTTAGTTGGAGTTGTCATTGTTGTTTAGCAGGCCCCAGCTGGGCTTCAGAGTATGTAGTTGACACCCTACTCACTGAGCCTATTAAAAATATTTTTAAGGAATGGTAATAATTGATAACAATGGGTACTTCCTAGGGTGTTCTCCATGCAAAGATATTGTCTGTTCTAAAATATTATATTTTCTGAATAGATTGGGGGAAGAAACTTTATTACCTTATTCCTTATTTAGAAAACATGACCCTAGTTGTGCTATCTTTAATGAGAAAAAATGTGTAATATCACAAATATTCTATTTTTCTCTAAACCCAAAAGACTATTTGAAGTGCTTGAAAAAATCAGCAACCATGTCATCAGCACTCAGAAAGCAGTGTGTGGTGAACCCCTTACAGGGAGAGTAGGTTTGTTTACTAATGACCTGAACATGATGATGGCATGGGGATTCTGAAGTCAGTTTATAGACTAGCTTTGTTATAAGTCAAAATCTAATCCATGAATTAGCCCCCCAATTTTGTAGGGAGGAAGTGATCCTTATTAGCAGAATACTTAAGTGACTTTCAAATGGGGAAAGAGAGAAAGGGTAGCCAGAAGGAGGTTATCACAATGTCTTCTCTCTTTCTCCTTTTCTTTCCTGCTTTCTGGCACTTAACGTGCTAATGCAATTATCAAATTTACAAAATCTTTATTTTACATAAATTTTGAATTAAAGTAATTGATTCTAAATTATAACATCTAGAAATGGTTATTCAATAGCCATACCTGTCCTTCAGAATTGTATAAAAACTAAATAATGAATAGACATTTTGAAAATGCATACAGGATAATTATTCAAAGTCAGGATTCAAATGTTACAATTTAACCAGTAGCTATAATTCTTCTAGAGAATATTTTCTCAAAAGCAAAATAATGTATAAGAAGCTATTAAAAGCAGGTTAATATGCTGAAACTATTTCCTTTCCCTGTATCCTCCCTCCTTCTATTCCTTCCACAAAAATTATTAAGGGATCAATGTGTGCCAGGGACTGTGAGAGGCTCAGGAAATGCAATGATGACCTAAACAGATACTCTTCTACCTTCACAGACCTTACTATAAATTAGAGATGACCAATTAAGTAAATAAGCAATAATGATGAAGTAAGATTTCTGCCAGGATAGAGAAAGTATAGAAAATACAGGACTCTAATACACAGATATCTTTTCCTTTTGTGTTAATTTGTGATGCAGAAGTTACTAAATAAATATTTGATGAATTATATACAAATTGAACAACTGAAACTGAATGAAAACAGCCATTGCTGGAGAGGAAAGGGAGGCACACATAGTTTAAATAATATTTCTGACAGTCAGATCTTCGTACACATCCAAGAATCACGTACCTCAGCAACACTAAAGAAAAGTAGGCAAGACACTCCACCACCAGTCTTCACTCATAGGAACTGAAATTACTGCTCCATTTTGTTGAAAGACGGAACAAGAGCTTTAGTGATAAAGCTAAAGAAGGATGAGATGATGTAAAACCAGGAATTAGGAAAAACCCAGTGTGGCAATAAACTACCTTTGCCTATACATTTTTCAGGAAGACATATTTTGATTTCACTATTTCAATATATGGAAAAAGGCTCTCTATTTTAATAAGAGAGGTATGTAAGCCTACGAATCATACAATCTCACAGAAAAAGATATTTTGGTTGAGGACAGAGACTAGGATGGGAAAGTTCTCATGAGGTAAGGTAGGGGATTATAAATTTGTGACACATCAGGAGCAGAGTTATTCTGATTAAATACTGTCCATAACTGTGCTCACTCTGATAAGCTGACAGAACAAGTGACTTCTACATGTAGAATAGTTTATAAATTCAAGATATTGAATCCATTTTTATTTTATTTTAAAATCCAGATTTATCTCTATCTGGCAGCACATCCCACAGTTCCTTCTGGCTTCTTGCTACATTAGAGAGCAATCAGGAATGTCAAATTTTGATGGGCACCATGAGGACCCTTTTCTATAGTGCACAGTCCTTGTGGGTCTCTCTGATATGATTGATTGTGACATACAGGCATTCTCCATATAAAGATTAATTGCTTCAGCAATTACCCATTACTGAGTAGTTGACTGAATGGCTCCTTATTTTTTGCCACTATTTAAGCTAGCAATTTCTGTGTTAGGTGAATATATTTTCTCCATCTCTTTTAAACTAGTATTTATTCATTTTATTTTCATTGTTTAGGTAAAATGTGCCCTCTTCCCACTCTAGTTGAGATTTAGGCAAGGCCTTCATAAATCATAAGAAAACAGGATGGACTAAATAACATATGTGAATTTTCTCTCATTAATAACTCAGAAAAAATATTTTTATGGTAAGGCTATGAATCAAAATGGTCACGGAAACAAGGGAGGGGTTGTAGAGATTATTACCAACTCTCTAATTGAGATACCACCTATTATGAATGAGACAACATGATAAGGCTATTTTCCAAATTTAATTCTCTCAAAAGTGCTGTTAAATCGGATGAGATCCTGATGAAATGCTAGAAATTAAAAGAAACCAGATAACTGCATACAAATTATTTTCAGCTCATTTAGAAAGGCCAGAGTCTAAGTGCAGGGGCAATTTTACTTTTGAAAAGTGAAAAGCAAGCTTTTACTTAAGATTCCTCTTGATGAAATACACTAGGACCAAGGTTAGACTGTTTCAACTTGCTCTGCAAAACAAAACAAAACAAAAGGAAACAAAACAAAACAAAATGTTCTCTTGATAAGTAACTCTTTGAAAAGGAATTTTTTAATTATCATTTTCAAAGTACTTTTAAGCTACCAGAGGCATCTACTGAGAACATAAGAATGTTACATTTAAAAAGAGTGAATGCAACAAAGCGTTGCATTCAGAAAATATTGAATGTTTGGATATGGACAATCTATTATGTATCTGTATACACAGATGTAAATAAATTTAGTATCACATAAGATCACATATCAATAAGGAACAATAAAACTAAGATCTATAAATAAAACTAAATGTTTAACCATACTATTTTTAAAACATGCTTATGCTTTAAAACTTACAAATTGCTGCCAATAACATCTGTTGTATAAATGCTGTTAATGTTCACAAAGCTAAATAAATCAACCAGTTTTACCAGAATGCCTGCAAGCAAATATGTATCTATCTTTCAGCAATTTAGAAATAAAGAAAAGATGTTTCATTATTTTATTTGTAGTCACCATAGGAAAAGTGCAAAGCATATCATTATTAACTATTGTACATTTCCATGATAAATTAGCACTTTTATTTTGAGCAGGTTTTTACATAATTTAGATATTGGGGACAGCTTCCTCCCAAATTTCCTCTCCCACCTGGTCTGATACCACAAGTCAACAATCAATCTTGGCTTACTGCTTTGTTACATTGCCTGTGGCTCAAGTGGCTAAGGCGCCAGCCACATACACCCAAGGTGGCGGGTTCGAATCCCCAGCCCGGGCCTGCCAAACAACAATGATGGCTGCAACCAAAAAATAGCTAGGCATTATGGCGGGTGCCTGTGGTCCCAGCTACTTGGGAGGCGGGGGCAGGAGACTCGCTTGAGTCCAGGAGTTGGAGGTTGCTGTGAGCTGTGAAGCAATGGCACTCTACCCAGGGGGAAAGCTTGAGGCTCTGTCTCAAAAAAAAAAAAAAAAAAAAAAGAAAAAGTTAAAGAAAAGAAAGAATGCAAAACATCTGGAGCTGCTGATGAGTTCATATATTGCAAAACTATGGGTTTTCCCCTAAGTAGTATTTTTTTATTACGTTTTCAAATATGAATCAATTCTTCTGAAAGGATGTATAACCAATTATTAAACTCCAAGAAAGTGAATAAGAGAACGCTTCATTGTGTTGCCACATTTATAGTTAGGGTGAAGATTATATAATATCACCTGTCAAATTGATTGTGTGGATCTTAGAATACAGTTCAGAATTATTGGATATAGGCCACAGTTTTTTTTTCTGATTGTTTCTTCTCACATTTCATAGGGAAATCTTTCTATTATGCCTGTTATTTTCACCCAAAATATATTTTTAACATTTCAAATATAGCTAGAACCTCATGCACATGCTACATGAACCTATTACTGATTCACAGATGGGAATTTTTTTTTAAATTTGTTTTTATTACAAAAGATACATACCCTGAAAGACGATCTCAAATATAAAAACATGTAATCTGAAAGCATCTGAAAAACAGTAAAATGAGGGCACATACACCCATCACCTGCCTTAGGTCCACCCTGTGTCCCGCCCCTCTCCTCCCATTTCCATGCTCTTACATCTCATCCAACATCTTAGAAAAATGGCCAAGGGAATACAGAAATAGTTTTAACATTTGAAAATCCATCAGGAATGTAAGATTGTCTGCTTTGTTTGCTTTTTCTTCTTCTTAGAGCCAGGTTCACTTGTTCTGTTGCCCAGGCTGGAGGGCAGTTATGAGATCACAGCTCAATGTAACCTTGAACTCCAAGGCTCAAGAGATCCTCCAGACCTAGGAGTGGTGACTCACACCTGTAATCTCAGCACCTTAGTAGGCTGAGACAGGTGGATTGCCTGAGCTCAGTCAGGAGTTCTAGACTAGCCCAAGCAAGAGTAAGCCCCCAACTCTAAAAAACAGCTGGGCATTGTAGTGCGTGCCTGTTGTCCCAGCTACTTGGGAGTCTGAGACCAGAAGATCTCTTGAGCCCAAGAGTTTGAGGTTGCTGTGAACTATGATGACAGATGGGAATTTTATAGAATCATTACCTGTATTATTTTATCTCTCTCTCTCTCCCTCCTTCTGATACACTAGTGTATATGGAAAATTAAAGGCAAAAGATATGTCTATCAGCATTTTTTATCTTTCTAAAACTACTAAAATTAAGTTGTCTACGCCAGTTAATATCATAACTTCTAACTCACTGTTTTATTACATATGCATATTTTAAGTCAGATGGAACATTATGGTAAGTGGCCTTAAAACACTTTCCAGTTTTTAAATTAAAAATGGCTTGGATATTTTAATAAAGGTCAGTACAAATTAAAAGTGTAAGGGTTTTATTTTAAAAGCTAATCTTGCTACTTAAATTAAGAGGCTTGATAGCTTCCACATACTCTGCCATGTTAAAATTCAGAATAACAAGTAATGCCAATTTATGTATCACACTTTAAGTTCCATATTTTATGCCCTTTCATTGGTATTCAACATAGAGGGTCTTTGCTGAATGAGTACCTTTTGAGTTGTACTAATGGTCAGATTAAAAGCCAGGAAATAAAGTTTAAAGAAAGCACTATTTTGAATCTATGTTAGAAATAAATGTTTAGCAGTTGTAATTGTTTATCATATATCACTACTCTCCTTAACTAAAGTGATTAAAAGAAAACTTAAATTATCTCAGTACTGTAAAAGATAAACAGGAGTATCATGAAGGGTCATTTTCAACTTTTATTTACTATATTTATGTATTATGTACTACATTTATATATTTTTTTCATTAGGAAAATGATCTATAATTTTTCTCTCTTTTCACTTTCTCTAGCGTTTTCTTCTTCAGAGATCCTTCACCAGGTCTATTATACTTTTTCTTATACTGTTTTTGTTATACTGTTGTCAGTGATTAATATTAGGTTACATTTTAAACCATTGTGCATGAATCTGAAATTAATTATTTAAACTGTATATGTTCCTTCCTATTTTAACTCTTTCTGATTCCTGTGTGATGGATCATTTGACCCAATAATAATGCACATGAACATAATCGAGAGTTCCTTATGGTGGCTGAGATTTTCAAATATAGCTTTATTATTATCACATATATGGAGCCTGATTAGATGATGGATAAGTTGATGTTTCTTTGAATATTTGAAGGGAGTCAGTAAAAATCTACAATAATAAGTATACTCTCAAAAATATAAGCTACAAGTCAAATCGATTTGACCTATATATATGGGAAAGTGTCATAGAATATTTAATCTCAAAGGCTTGTCTGTTAGCCCTGTTATTTTGTATGTGAAGGTATCAAGGTCCAGAGAAGGGTTTATCCTTATACTTTGTAATAGGCAGAGTGAGAAACAAAGCTGAACTTTGTTTCTCTTGATGCCAAATCTGATACGGTCTGAGTTGGAAAGGCCTGAACTGACTGTGGCTAACAGATGCTGAGCAACCAGATGCCAGGCTCTTACAGACTTTAGGAGAAATTCCTAGATAAAATTAGAGGTTGGACCACATAATGTTGAGGGTATGCTTTTCAAATCTAAGATTTTTATGTATTACCATTTGAAATTAAATTGTGTAAAGAAGACAGAGAAGAAGAAGCTACTGAAAATTTTGAATTCATATTTGTATTCAAATAACAGGAAACAAAATCATTCCTTTTCCAACTGTATAACTGGCAATATTTTCTACTTTAGAAAAATAAGCTGCGAGCCCTTCCCATATTCCATTATCCTTCATAATTATGCACATTTTTAACAATTGGTAAGATAAAAGGCACACAGCAGACTTCATTTCATTGTCATCATATAGCTATAAGAATATTTGTTGGCAAAATTCACTTCTATTCAGCTGATGAAGCAAAGAAATAAAATGTCTGCAAACAAAAGTAGTTATCACCTGACAAACATTCAGAGAAATTACCAATAAGAGAAGGAGAAAAATCTCACTTAATCCCATGCCAAATAAAAACAAATTTAGTAGTATGCACATTATAAATGAAAATCTCACCATCACTTCTAATTCGCAACATTATAAACATTTTCTTTTTTTTATAAACAGTTTCAATTGTGTATCAACTCAAATATGACTGTCAAACATTTTTAAATACCAACACTGAATTATCTTATAGAGAATTTTGTTATTTTCTTGGTAAATTATAGGCATATTATAATTTTTTGAAAATGTAGAAGTGAGGGAAAATTGATAATTCTCTACTTGACCTCCTGATTTTCCTGGCCACTTTTTACTTTGTAAAAAAATAATTTGCAAGTCAGAATCTACAAAGTCTGTCCATTAGTATGGCATTAATGAAAAATATTTTAGTTGTGAATTCTGAAGTGATTCTTCAATGGGGTCCCTAGTCCAATTGTAAAAAGAAAAGAGGAGGCAGAAATTTTCATTAGAAATCTAATGTGAAACTCAATGTGGAATCCAAGTAGAAGAGTCTTTCTTCTCCAGAAAGCAAAAAAATTCATAATTTCCTTTCTTTTTTTCATTCACTATAAATTATCAGATCATCTATTATTCACCAGGCACAAGATACTTAAAGTACAGAGGATATAAAAGATTGGACTATGACCAAAAGATGATTATAATGTGTACAGCCTCGAAAGATCATGTAGCATAAAAGGGAAATGACAACAAGAACACAAGAGGGATTATACATCAGTATAACCCCCCAAAAAACACTATATAGGCTGGGCATGCTGGCTCATGCCTATCATTCTAGCACTCTGGGAGGTTGAAGCAAGAGGATTGCTTAAGGTCAGGAGTGGAGACCAGCCTGAGCAAGATCAAGAACCTGCCTCTACCAAAATGTAGAAAAAAGATAGAGAGAGATAAATAGCCAGCATGGTGGCCTACATCTGTAGTCCCAGCTACCGAAGAGACTGAGGCCAGACAACTTGAGCCCAGGAGTTTGAGGTGGCCATGAGCTATGCTGACACCAATGCATGCCAGCTGGGGCCACAGAGTGAGACTGCCTCAAAAACAAACAAATAAACAAAGAACTGTATAATGTGACAATAGTACTCAGAACATGTTTATAATTCGTACTAAGACATTTGACAACAAATAACAAGTAGAGAACTTACCTTAAATTCTGGTACATAAAATGTATGATAAGAACCTCCTCCCTTTTTTCTTTCCCACAATGAAGAATTTGTTCCTTCTGTAAAAGTCATCTTAGCATCATGGAAATTAACTTAGACTGATGAATTACAATAGTTCGTTCTTACGCCTTCAGTCTTCAAAAGTACAGTCATGTGTCACTAACAGGGATATGTTCTGAGAAATGCATCATTAGGAAATTTCATCACTCTACAAACACCACAGAGTGTACTTACATAAACCCATGTGGTAGGCTACGATATTCCCAGGTTATCAAATATAGCCTATTGCTCCTAGGCTGAAAACCTGTACAGCATGTTGTAGTACTGAACACTGTAGGCAATTTTAACAGTTGTATTTGTGTATTTATACATATTTAAACATAGAAAATGTACAGTAAAAGTACAGTATTATTATCTGTGGAACCACCATCTTATACACAGTCTATTGTTGAACTAAAACATCATTATGCAGCACATGATTGCATGTGATGAGGATAATTCAATTTATGGTGCTCAACTTAAGCTAAGATTCATTGAAAGGCACTGTCAGTACCTAGAGAAATAAATATACAGTTGTTGCTCATATCCACAGGCTACTGGTTCCAGGACAATCCCTCCCCTAAGGAAACCAAAATCCATTTTATGCAATAGTATGGTATTTGTGTATAATCTGGCATTTGCATATTTGCATATAGTCTAGGATTATATACACATACTATATGTTAAATATATCAGAGAATATTAAAGGTATCCACTAGTACACTTTTAATCATTTCTAGATTATTTATGGTATCTAATACAATATAAATGCCCACTAAATAGCTATTAAACTGTATTGCATTGTATTTGTACTATTTTGAAAGTTTTTATTTTTTTAACATATGCCGCCTTTATTGGTTGAATCTGCACATGCAGAACCCATGGATATGGAAGACCATCTTTCTTTTCTTCACCTTCAAGCAGATAATTACTAAAAATAAGGTCATATATAAAGTACTAGGAGAACACAAACCCCAGGGCAAGCACTCTGCCTAGAGAAGAAGTCTTGGTAAAATCCACACAGAGGAAATAACGTTTCAAATGGATGTGGAAGGGTAAGTGGAATTTTGTAAGACAGAAGAGAGATCAAAGAGGGAGTCATATGTAGAAAGTTAGTTCAGGCTGTTATACCAAAGTACCATAGACTCTGGGGCTTAAACAACGGAAATTTATTTCCCAAAGCTTTAAAAGCTGAGCAGTCGGCATGGAGCTGTTGGCAGTGTTGGGGGGGGGGGAGGCATTCTTCCTGGTTTTCAGATGGCTGACTTCTTGTTGAATACTCACATCATGGAAAGAGAGCTCCGGTCCTTTTATCCCTTCCTAAGGGTGCAAATCCCATTAAGGAAGACCCCGCCCTCAAACCTAATTACTTCCCAAAGTTCCTACCTTCTAACATCATCACATTGGATGTTATAATTTTATCATGTAAGTTTTGTATAGACACAAAAGTTCAGTCCATAGCAACAGTGTGAAAGAGAACAAATTGTTTTTTTGAAAAATCCACTCTCTTTTACACTATGATTTTGTAGAGACAAGTATTGTTTCCAGTTTCTTATAAAAAAAGAGATAGGTATTTCTGTATATTTTGTTAATTTATTCACTGATTCAAATTTATGAAGTCACATTATGTATACAATAGCACATTAGATTTGAAGATAAGACAACAGAAATGTTAAACAGCCGTTTCTCATTAAATAAAAAACCTTTTAATTGTGAAGAGAAGCTATATTATAATGGCAAGAAGGCAGGCTTTGGAATTAACACTCAACATTTCAGGGTTGGTGCAGAGATAAGAACAAAAACAGATATAAAATGTTTGACACATAGCTGATACTCAAAAAGATAAAATATCCCCCATTCTAATTATTCTCAAAAAAGAAAAGCAACATAAGATGGTACATTATTTAGTGTCAAAACTAATAGCAAGTATATCTGAACCTACCATTGATTCAGGTAATCATAGAAGAGTTAACTGAAAGAGCATAATGTCAATTGCCCTATATAAATGATATTTCGAGAGCTATAATAAAAAAAGAAGGAAATTTGTTTGGGGAGAAAACATAAGTCTCAAACCAGAGTGATAATATAAAGTATATAAGGCATATGCCTTGTGGCAGCCAAGATCCAGGAGAAAATAATTTTGTATTAATAAGTAATAAGATGCACTGCATAAAACATATCACGTTATGAAGAACTTTGAAAAGTACTATAAAGATTTTGGTTACTAACCCAAGGACATTACTAAAAGTGCCTGGCCATATACCCATCCAAAGGCACAGTGAGCACCACACTGCATGGTGAAATACAAGGGTGCATCCTTCCCACCACTGAGACCTCCCCCATCAACTCTCATTTCAGAGCAGCCACCCCTGACCTCTCTTAATGCTGAGTATCCTCTCCCTCTGTATAATATTACCCTATGGAGAAATTGCTTTGATTACTCATTTTTTATAACAAATTTTTTTCTTCTCTCACTAGACTTTAAGCTCCATAAGAATAGGAATACCATTGCTTTGGCTTTACTGCCGTATTTCCAGCACTCTGATCAGTGTCTGCCACACAGCAAGCTCTTGCTTGGTCTTTCACCTCTCTCTCTCTCTTTCTTTCTCTCTCTGTCACTCACACACACTACACTAAAATTTTAGTATTTTCCTAAACAGAGAAAAAAATCAAAATCTCTTGCAAAAGCCAAGATTTGAGCTAAAGGAGGCTTATTGTGTTGATAATGGGTACAGTAAGAAGAGGACAAATGGGACTTACATTCATGCTACCTCTAGATCTAGAGTCTGTCAGAAATAATTTTTCATGCTAAAATTACAGTAAATTCATATAATTCAGTGAGTTCCTAAATTTTCCAACCCATGACTTTCTGTCACAAATCCATTTATGTGTACCCTTATCTCTCACAAGAGTTCACAAATGCCTGCTCTCTGGTCACTCACGTGTCACATTTCTGTAATATACCTCTCTCTGATAATCACACGTCTCAGGGCCTGCTGTGTAAATACACAAAACTTAATATTTAATGATGACCCATTTTTTTATTTGGTATTACTTGGTGGAGCTTTCACATTATCTTTTCTATCAAGGACATTACTATTAACTAAATCTTTTCCCTCAAATACCAGTAATAAGCCCCCTCTCTTATAAGAACAGGATAGGTAACTGCATTTCAATTTATTTTACTTTGAAATAATGTGTTATTGAGAAATATGGAAGATGAGGAAAAAGGACGAGGGAACTAACCAGATGTAAGTTCAATGAGTAAAGGACTGTTTTTGTATGTATATTAGTTATTGGTATACATTCCCAGCATCCTACAGTTTTCTTAGCATATAAATATTAGTTGTATAAATTTTCTATTGAATGCCTGCTGCATTTTAATTATAAAGATGAAGAAAATGATATAATCAATTTCCCAGGGTTAAAGTCATCCAGTATTTTCCTCATTATACCAATAAGAGCCTGAGTCAGACATAGTAAAGAAAAACTGACGTGTTTTCCTCCTTTTCTGATGGTCTCACCTATGCCTGCAAACTCCACATCTGAACTGCTCACAATCTGTTCTCACTCTTATATTCTGGATCCTCAGACAAATCATGAGGTGTGAGCCAGGATCTCTGAAGAATCACAACTAAATGGGTACGAATAGCTGGAGAAGCAAAATAAAGTATGGGAATATTTAATACTGCTTAGGTGTGATTAAAAAAAAAAAGAGGCAAGAAGGATCTTGACAGATAACCTACTCAGAAAAAACAACTTCTGATTTCATGTTCCAGAATTTAACAACTCAGGGCATTTCACATTCCCTGCCCTTGTTTTACAACGGGTCTACTTAGGATTAATAATGTACACATGACTCTTATCAAAAGCAGAGAGCAATAACATCTTTAAGAAAGAAAGTTCTAGAAAGTTCTAGTTTCTTTCTAAGAAAGAAAGTTCTAGTTCTTGTATATTATTAAAATCTACACTTAATTACCAAATTGTGATACTACTTTGAACAATTATACATGTTTGTGCAGGAAGAAGTAGGTTTTTGCTCTTCTCCTCCCCCTCCTCTCTGGCCTTTTTGATTTCCAATGACTTTTGTTTCCTTCTGTGTATGTGGATGCTCTTGACAAAAAAAAAAAAAAAAAAAAAACAAAACAGTTTATTTTTAATTCTTTAAAACATTTTCCTTTGCTTCAACACCAAAGTCATGTTTGTCTTGTCTTGACAAATGTTTTAGACAATATCTAAATTCTCTAATCATGAGTACTAACTTTAAGATGAACTGTGTGAACTAAAACATATCTTGCAGTCCAAGACCTAGTGAACTATAATTTGAAGTCATCTGAACAATTTATCAGGGAATGAGAACAAGAAGGAAATTAAAACAATGCTAAAAGATATCAAGGTATAAAAAACAGAGATATCTCTAACATTGAATTTTGCCATAGTGAAATTATCACTCACATGAAATAATCTGATACCTGAATTTTATTAAACTTCGTTATGTAAAGTTAAAAACTAAAGGTTTTTACTCTACAGTGAACAGTGTCAGTGAGATTTCAATTTATTACCAATAAACTTTATCATATTTTTTTTCAAGGAAATAAGGTTTGTTGGCCAGAAAACTGGTCTGATATTGGTAAGGGGCTGGTGAACAAATTTTTACAAAAACATTAAAAAAATAGATTGATAAGTCATTGGATTTTTTCTGCATCATTACCTTAGAACTAGAAAAACTAACAGACACTGAAGCATTTAGTATTTGAGGGTGAGCCATGTGTATAATATATTGTTTGGTTATAACATGCACTATTTGACAGAAATGCTTTTATTTACTTATTTTTATAAGTACTTATTTATTTATTTATTTTTGTAGAGACAGACTCTCACTTTATCACTCTCGGTAGAGTGCTGTTGTATCACAGTTCACAGCAACAACCAACTCCTGGGCTTAAATGATTCTCCTGTCTCAGCCTCCTAAATAGGTGGGACTGCAGGCACCCTCCACAACACTGGGCTATTTTTTGTTGCAGTTTGGCTAGGGCTGGGTTATTTACTTAATTTTTGAAACAGAGTCTCACTTTGTCACTCTGGGTAGAGTACCACAGCATCATAGCTCACAGCAATCTTATATTCTTTTTGGGCTCAAGTGATCATATTGCTTTAGCCTCCCAAGTGGCAGGGGCTGGGACTACTTGTTCTATTTTTTATTTGTTTGTTTGTTTTGTTTTTAGTAGAGATGGGGTCTTGCTTTTGCTCAAGCTGAACTCCTGAGTTCCATCCACCTAATCCTCCCAGTGTCCTAGGATTACAGGTATGAGCCATTGCACACGGACCAGAAAAACTTTTAAAGTTGAAGTGTTTTTTTGTTTTTTTCCTAATTTAAATTCTTTAATATGCAATAACATACAACTATTCTTACTACCAGATAATAAAATAAAGCTATGAACCTCATAGCATGTAACTTAGCCCTTGACAATTGTATTTGTGACTTCTAACACAGCATTAATAAAAACTTCAAAAAGTTCATTTTAGACTTCAAAATAACTTAGAATACATATTCATGGATTGAGCATTTAAAATCCCTACCTTAGTGTTTATAATACTGGGCATGTAGAAAGGAAAGAAGGGCCTATAAATTCTTTAATGGAAGTTTCTGATTAAAAGAATCACACTGTTTTGAGATAAGGAAAGGGAAATAGTTCATATTTTTTGTTGCTAGTTTGATAAATACAAACTATTATAGCAACATTCTCTTATTGTCATGAACCACTGATGTGTACTCAATTCCTACCTGCCTGTTGAATTTCAAAGGTAAAATATTGTGAAAAGCAAGTCAAATAACTAAATAACTAACAATATTTTACCTAAATGTAATAAATGATACAACTTCTCACTAAAGAGTGCTCAATTTTTGCCCAATGTACACTTCCTATTTTTACTTCCTGCTTCATCTCTATCTCCAAGACAGATGGCTCAAAGCTGCCAAATGCTCTGCCCTCTTAGTTGATAGGTTAAAGAGATGGGCATCTGCTGGTAGCAGGATTGAGTACTTACACCAAACATCACATAGGGTGGGGTCCAGAATTGATTCATAGTTAATTTACAAAGAGTAAGATAAATTAATTAAAGAAAATAAGAAAATAAAAGACAGTAGTCCCTAGAGAAAGGAATGGAACCACTAAGAGAATGCAACAGAGAAAACACTCAGTCCTTTAGAGTCAAGAGAAGTGAGGCAAGCAAAAAACCCTGTTCCTAAAAATCTCCTAAATTCCTGATTCTTTATCCCATGAAACAGAGCTATATTTAATTCTTTGAAACTAATATATTCTTACAAAAACTCCATACTTCCTTTTCTTTGTAGTAATTTGAGTAGTTTTCTGTCCTTTCCAATCAAAAGCCTCCCTAAACTATTAAAATAACTTAATAGAAGACAGTAGTATGTATATTATGCTATATGCAATGGTATCCATTTGTGTACGGTTTTATTTTCCATGGTTTCATTAACCATGGTCAACTGTGGCCTGAAAATAGTAAATGGAAGATTCCAGAAATAAATAACTTCTAAATTTTAAATTATACACCATTCTAAGTTGTATGATGAAATCTTGCTCCAGCACACTCTGTTCTGCCCAGGACATATGAAGTTGAACAATTAAGTTCATGAATTCATCCTAGAAAGAGTGCTAGATATCTCATTCCTAATATTACTACAGTCACCTTCAAAGTACTCCCCTTAGAAGTTTGTGCCTAATCCACCCTTCAGAGTAATTTAGAACTCTTTTTCTGGAATGGCAATCAGAACTCTTGTTATGCAAAGTCAACAACTAAGTTTCAAAACTATCCTAAAGTAGAAAAGTATTTCAAAGTATTCTCCTTGGCCATCCAGTGGCTGTAGTGATATTCAGCAATGAAGGTGTGGGGATGTGGGTTGTGGGTGGAGAGAGAATATAAGTTACTGAATTAAAAACAGAAACAAACACACAAAAAATATACGTTCTTGTCTAAGCCATATTTTAAACAAACGTTCATTTAAGAAACAGCATCATGCTACAATAAGCAGACTTATAGGCCAGGATAAGGGAAGAGGAGGGGAAAAGGTTAGAAACCCTATTTATCACATTTGTAAAGAAAAAGATGCGAAGTTCACACAGGTAATTTTATTTTTATTTGTACTTTTACCATAAATCCCTGAGCCAGGGGAGATTCTGTGAAGATGGCCGACTGGTAGCAGCCCTTTTCAGAGGCTCCTGAGCAAAGGAAGAAAAACTGGACAGAATCAGAATCTATGAAGCCAAAGACGGGGAGCTGAGCCCAGAAAGAAGTTCAGCAAGCTATAAATCCAAAGCATTTAAGAACACAAAATACAGGTACAATGTGGGCTCCAGAACTGCTTGCTAGAGCCTCACACCTCCTGGGGTGGCAGGTGACCGCAGAGGAGCCCCCAGTTCTGAGCAGGCACAGAACTACTTGCTAGAGCCATACACACCCTGCTGGTGACAGTGGAGGAGTCTCCCACTCTGGGCAAGCTCAGAACTGCTTGCTAGAGTTGTGTACCCCTCGGGCAGCAGAGGAGATCCCCGCTCCAGGCTTCCACTCTGGGCAGACCCAGAACAGCTTGCTAGTGCCACAGTGTCCTGAGGGCAGCAGTGGAGGAGTCCTCCATTCCAGCCAGGCCCAAACTGCTTGCTAGAGACACACACACCCCACAGGGGCCAGCGGAGGAGTTCCCCACTCCAGACACCCGTGTTGGCTGGGCCCAGAACTGCTTGCTAGAGCCATATGCAACTCGGAGGATCACAACAAGGGAGTCTACTGCTCCAGGTGAGCCCAGAACTGTTTGCCAGAGCCACATGCATCCCGCAGGGCAGCAGTGGAGGAGTTCCCCACTCCAGGCTCCCATGCCAGGAGGGCCCAGATCGGCTTGCTAGCGCCATGCATGCCCCGTAGACAATAGCAGAGGAGTTCCCTGCTCCAGACACCAGTGTTAGGTGGGCCTTGAACTGCTTGTTAGAGCCACACACAACTGACAGGGCCATAGTGGAGCAGTCTACTGCTCCGGGTGGGCCCAGAATTGTTTGCTAGAGCCACACACAATGCACAGGGCCACAGTGGAGAAGTCTACTGCTCCGGGTGGGCCAAGAACTGTTTGCTAGAGCCACAGGCATCCCGTGGGTGGTGGCAGAGGAATTCCCTGCTATGGGCTCCCGCACCAGGAGGGCCCAGATTGGCTTGCTAGTGCTGCGTATATACAGCGGGCTGCAGAGTCCTTCACTCTCCATTACCCTGCCCCCCGGGTTGCCCCAGTGGGGCTGATCTAGGACTGATCGGGCACTGCTGTTCCCCTGCCCGCCAGTTGTCCCCTGGTTGCCCTGGTGGGGCAAACTAGGACTGATCTGGTCACGTGCGTGCCCTGTGCCACCGCTGCCATTCCCCTGCCCCCTGGTTGCTCTGGCGGGGCTGAACTAGGACTGATCTAGCTGCTGCAGTTCCCCTGTCCCCTGGTTGCCCGGGTGGGGCTGAACTAGGACTGACCTGGCTGTGCATGTCCCCACACAGCTGCTGGTGTTCCCCTTCCCCCCAGTTGCACCGGCGGGGCAGAACTAGGACTGATCCACTGCTGCCATTCCCCTGTCCCCTGGTCACCCTGGTGGGGCTGAACTAGGTCGGATCTAGCTACTGCCATTCTCCTGCCCCATCCCAGCTGCCCAGCTGGCCGAATGCCATTCCCCTGCCCCCCCCCCGTTGCCCCAGCCGGGCTGAAGTAGGACGGATTCAGCTGTTCTTGTGCTCCACACAGCCACTGTCATTCCCCTTCCTCCTGGTAAACCCGGTGGGGACAAACTAGGATCGATCCAGCTGTGCGAGCACCCTGCACCATTGTTGCAGGTCTCCTGCCCCCCAGTCACCCCGGTGGAGCTGAACTAGGACTGATCCAGCCACTGCTGGTCTCCTGCCCCAAAGTTGCCCTGGAAGGCCAAATGAGGTCTTATCTGGCTACACATGCTCCAGGGCAGCTACTGCTGTTCTGCTGCACCCCAGTTGCCCCAGCACCTGAGAACTGGGAAATGACAGACACACCCTGTCACTCTGGATAAGCAGAAGAAGCCACTGACTGAACAGTTCTGAAAAGGTCTCCAAACAGGGTAAACTCAGCATAGGGTGGAATCAGTGGAAAAACTCTGGCAATTTGAATAACCAGAGTAGATCAACTCCCCCAAGGAGAAATGGAGCAGATGCAATTGACGATCCCATCCATAAGCAGATGGCTGAGATGTCAGAAATCAAGTTCAGAATTTGAATAGTAAATAAGATTAACAGAATAGATGAAAGGAGGGAATTAGAATGTTAAGAAATGATTCAAAAGATATCTCAAAAAATTATTCAAAAGATGTCTCAAGAATTCAAAGATTTCAAAGATAAAATGACCAAAGATTTTGAAACACTGAGACAAGAGGTTGCAGCCTTTAAGGATCTGAAATATATGGTGGAATCCCTCCATAACTGAATGGAACAAGCAGAAGAAAGGATCTCTGACATTGAAGACAAAGCTTTTGAACAAGCCCAACAGCACAA
Source organism: Galagoides demidoff (assembly GCA_963574575.1). Classification (NCBI taxonomy): domain Eukaryota; kingdom Metazoa; phylum Chordata; class Mammalia; order Primates; family Galagidae; genus Galagoides; species Galagoides demidoff. The sequence continues at coordinate 25,335 of CAUYQV010178790.1, forward strand.
AGATCAAAAGAAATGGAGAGCAAAAACGGATCTTTCTTCCAGAGAGATCTCGGATAATTTGAAGAAAACTAATATTCGCCTTATAGGAATCCCTGAAAAGGATGAAATTGCTTCACAAAACACAGAGGCTCTCCTTCATGAAATTATGAAAGAGAACTTTCCAAACTTGCCAAGAGATTCTGAAATACAGATAGTAGATAGTTTCAGAACCCCAGCACAACTCAACCGAAAAAAGACATCCCCTAGGCACATCATAATTAACTTCACCAAAGTTAAGATGAAAGAGAAAAATATGAAAGCAGTCAGACATAGGAAAACCATAAACTACAAGGGGAAGAATATTAGGATGACTGCAGATCACTCGGCTGAAACCTTTCAGGCCAGAAGAGGATGGTCATCGACTTTTAACCTCCTAAAAAAAAAATAACTTCCAACCCAGGATCCTATATCCATCTAAACTGAGTTTCATCTATGATGGAGAAATTAAATACTTTAACAACATTCACATGTTGAAGAAATTTGCCATAACTAAACCAGCTCTCCAGGAAATTCTCAAACGTATCCTCCATAATGACCAGTGCAATCCTCCACCACAAAAGTAAACTCACTCAGAAATTTTTGATCAAATTCCAAATTCCACAATGGCAAAAGGATTAAAAATGTCTACTGGATTTTTGAGTAACTCGATGCCCGGAATTTTACCAGGGTTTTCAATAATTTCAATCAATGTGAATGGCTTATATTGTCCTCTAAAGAGGCACAGATTGGCTGATTGGATACAGAAACTCAGACCGAATATCTGCTGTATTCAAGAATTGCATCTTAATTTAAAAGATAAATATAGACTCAGGGTGAAGGGATGGTCATCTATATTCCAGGAAAACGGAAAGCAGAAAAAATCAGGTATTGCAATTTTATTTGCAGAAACAATAGGGTTTAAACCAATAAAAGTAAACAAAGACAAGGATGGCCACTTTATATTTGTTGAGGGTAATACTCAATATGATGAGATCTCAATCATCGATATTTATGCACCCAACCAGAATGCACCTCACTTTATAAAAGAGATTCTAACTGGCATGAGCAACTTGATCTCCCACCCCCAGCTCCATCATAGTTGGAGATTTTAACACTCCTTTGGCAGTGTTGGACAGATCCTCCAAAAAGAAGCTTAGCAAAGAAATTTTAGATTTAAATTTAACTATTCAACTTTTGGACCTAACAGACATCTATAGAACTTTTCATCCTAACAAAACTGAATACACATTTTTTCTCAGCAGTCCATGGAACATACTCCAAAATTGATCATATCTTAGGTCATAAGTCTAACCTCAGTCAATTTAAAAGAATAGAAATTATTCCATGCATCTTCTTAGACCATCATGGAATAAAACTTGAACTCAGTAACAACAGCAATTTGCAGTCTCGTACAAAAACATGTAAGCCAAATAATCTTATTCTGAATGATTGGTGGGTCAGAGACAAGATCAAGAAGGAAATTACCAAAATTTTAGAACAAAATAATAATGAAGACACAGGTTATCAGAACCTCTAGGATACTGTAAAGGCAGTCCTAAGAAGGAAATTTATAGCATTGCAAACCTTCCTCAAAAGAACAGAAAAAGAGGAAGTTAACAACTTAATGGGACAGCTCAAGCAACTGGAAAAGGAAGAACATTCCAATCCCAAATATAGCAGAAGAAAAGAAATAACTAAAATTGGAGCAGAACTAAATGAAACTGAAAATAAAAGGATTATAGAACAGAAAATAAATCAAAAAGTTTGTTCTTTGAAAAGTTCAATAAAAAAGATAAACCTTTGGCCAACCTAACCAAGAAAAAAAAATAAAAACTCTAATCTCATCAATAAGAAACAGTAAAGATGAAATAAAAACAGATGCCTTTGAAATTCAAAAAATCCTTAATGACTATTATAAGAAACTTTATTCCCCAAAATATGACAATCTGAAGGAAATCAACCAATACTTGGAAGCACTCTACCTCCCAAGACTTAGCCAGAATGAAGTGGAAATGATGAACAGTCCTATATCAACTTCTGAAATAGCATCAACTATACAAAATTTCCCTAAAAGAAAAGCCTGGGACCAGATAGCTTCATGTCAGAATTCTACCAAACACCAAACCTTTAAAGAGGAACTAGTACTTATACCACTCCAACCATTTTCAAAATATAGAAAAATGAAACCATAAAAATACTAGAAGAAAGTATAGGGAAAACACTTGAAGAAATTGGTCTGGATGAATATTTTATGAAGAGGACACCCTGGGCAATTGAAGCAACATCAAAAATACACTATTGGGACCTGATCAAACTAAAGAGCTTCTACACAGCCAAGAACACAATAAGTAAAGCAAGCAGACAGCGTTCAGAATGGGAGAAAATTTTTGCAGGTTATGTCTCTGACAAAGGTTTAATAACCAGAATCCATAGAGAACTCAAACATATTAGCAAGAAGAGAATGAGTAATCTCATCTCCAGGTGGGCAAGGGACTTGAAGAGAAATTTCTCTGAAGAAGATCAGCGCATGGCCTACAGATATATGAAAAAATGCTCACCATCCTTAATCATCAGAGAAATGCAAATCAAAACTACTTTGAGATATAACCTACCTCCAGTAAGATTAGCCCATCTCAAAACCAGAGATACTGATGTGTATGTGGAGAAAAGGGAACACTTCTACACTGCTGGTGGGAATGTAAACTAATACGTTCCTTTTGGAAAGACATCTGGCGAACACTTAGAGAACTAAAAATAGACCTGCCATTTGATCCTACAATTCCTTTATTAGGTATATACCCAGAAGGCCAAAAATCACACTACAACAAAAATATTTGTATCAGAATGTTTATTGTAGCCCAATTCATGATTGCCAGGTCATGGAAGAAGCCCAAGTACCCATCGATCCATGAATGGATTAACAAACTGTGGTATATTTACACCATGGAATACTATGCAGCCATAAAGAAAGATGGAAACTTTATGTCCTTCATGTTCACATAGATGGAGCTGGAAAGTGTTTTTCTTAGCAAAGTATCACAGGAATGGAAGAAATACAGTCCTATTATGAAATCAATTTATAGCTTTCCTATGAAATCTATAACCTAATAACAGCCTAAGAATACAGGGAGGGAGAGGGAGGGGGTGGGGGAAATGGGTGGGGAGGTGATTGGAGGGATCACTTCTATGGTTTATCTTACAAGGGTAAAAGTGAATCTTTCTAAGAGTAGAATATGAATGTCTTAACACAATAACTAAGAAAATGACATGAAGGCTATGTTAACCAGTTTGATGAAAATATTTCAAATTGTATGTGAAAACACCACACTGTACCCCAGAATTGCATTAATGTACATAGTTATCACTTAATTAAAAAAATAATAATACAAAAAAAAAAAAGGCTTTCCAGACATTCAAAGGGAAAAAAAAAATCTCTGAGCCAAAACAATTTTAAGAGAAACTAATCAGAAAAGGATCTGAGGATTGCATTTAACCAGATAAAGCCAAAGACAAATTACTCTAAATTCTCTAAATGAAGTGGAATTCGATCACAAACGCTCTATTTACCTTCAGCTGCAAAATGCTACAATCTCTAGTATATAGTCAAAAGAGAATTAAGATGAATAAAGAATTGCATTGCTAGTCTTGTCTTTGGTAATAGTTAACCAAATGAATGTCTTAGTTGTGTTGCTGTTTAATGAATTCTTTAGCAATGGTCCTATCATGAAATCTTTATATCAAGACGGGGTTGAGTAATCCCTCAGTTGGACATTGCCTTAATACAAGTAACAGCTCCAACTCTCCAAAATGTTTTAAAGTATCTCAAATGACATAAGTGGGAGTTATTCCTACATAGGGTGCATAAGTGGAGTGCTTATTAAGATTTAAAGAGGTGTTATTTTTTTCAATTATTGTCCTCATGTTATAGAAGACCATAAGCTTCTTTTATTATTATTTTTTTCAAAATATTAAGGGGTAGAAATATTTTAGGCTATTTTTTTTTAAATGCTTGAGTCCCAGCTTTAGGTGTGCTTGTCACACAAGAGTGATCATAGAACCCCTTACATTGGTTTATTCTTACCCACTTCTCCACCCTCCACCTGAGTTGCTTTGCACTGAGGTTTACTTTCCTTTGTGCACTCGTGTGCTCATCAGTTAGATCCAATTTAATAGTGGGTATATGTGACATTAGATGTTCAATTCTTACAATACTTCACTTAGGAGAATTGTCTCCAGATTTTTGCAAAAGGTTTAAATCATCATTTACATATACCACATTTTATGAACCCACTCATGAATTAATGGGCACTTGGATTGATTCCACATCTTTGCAATTGTGAACTTTCCTGTAATAAACACTTGAGTGCAGGCATGTTTTTACAGAATGACTTCTTTTCCTTCAGGTAAATACTTTGCAGGGAGATTGCTGGATAGAATAGTAGCTCTACTTTTAGTTCACTGTAATCTCCAAACTGTTTTCAACAGAGGTTATACTAATTTGCAGTCTCACTAATAGTGTATAAGTGTTTAAGCATTCCCTTCTCTCTGCATCCATGCCAGCACCTGTATTTTTTGGGGCTTTTTAATAAAAAGACATTTTAACTGGGATAATATGATGTCTCATTGTGGTTATAATTTGAATTTCCTTGATGATTCATGATACTGAGCATTTTTCCATATATTTATGGGCCACTTGTCTTTCTACTTTTGAGAAGCATCTGTTTATATCTTTTACCCACTTTTTAATAGAAGGTTTTTTATTTTCTATTCTTGCTACGATGTTTGGATCTTTGCAAATTCTGGTTATGAGCTCATTATTGAATGTATAGTTTGTTAATATTTTTTCCCATTGTGCAGGTTGTCTATTTGTTCTATTGAGTTTGAAGAAGCTTTTTAGTATAATCAAATGCCATGTATTCATTATTGTTGCTGCCATGATTATCACTGGGTGTTTTTCATAAATTCCTTGCCTAGGCCAATATGTAGAAGATTTTTTCCTACATTTTACAGAATTCTTATAATTTCATGACTTAACTCTAATATTTTACTCCATCTTGAATTAATTTTTGTATAAGAGGTAGGGGTCCTGTTTTATTATTCTACATGTGGTTCTCCAATTTCCCCAGTACTATTTATTGAATAGGGCTTCTTTTTCCAAGTGTACATTGTTGCTGATTTGTCAAAAATCAGTTGGTTATAAATATATATTTAATGTCTGTGTTCTCTGTTCTGTTCCTTTGGTCTATGTCTCTATTTCTGTAACAGTACCATGCTGGTTTTGTTATTATAGCATTGTAGTATAGTTTGAACTCTAGTAATGGGATACCTCCAATTTTGTTTCCTTTGTTTAAGCTTGCTTTGGCTGTTGGGTTCTTTTCTGGTTTCAAATGAAGCATAGAGTTACTTTTCCTAGATATGAAGTATGACTTTGGTCACTTGACTTGGATTGCACTGAATTTGTAAATCATTTTGGGTAATATGGACATTTTAATAATGTTGGTTCTGTTTATCCATGACCATGATATGTTTCTCTATTTGTCTGTATTCTCTGTGATTTATTTCCTCATAGTTTCATAGTTCTCCCTTACAGAAGTCTTTCACCTCCTTGGATAAATATATTCTTAGGTATTTTATTTTCTTGTAAATATTTTGAATGGTTTTTGATTCTTTGATCTGACTCTCAGATTAATAGTCAAGCAGAGAGTCAAATCAAAGACTCAATATCATTCAAAATAGTTACAAAGAACATGCTGCTGATTAATGTACATTAATTTTGTATCCTGAGCCTCAGATGAATTTATTTATCAATTTCAGGAGTCTCTTGGTGGGATCTTTTTGAGGTTTTGTAAACATAAGATCATAACATCATTGAAGAATGATAGTTCAATCTCCTCTCTTCTAACTTGGATACCCTTAATTTTGTCTTTGCCTTGGTTAGGACTTTCAGTTTTATGTTCAATAGGAGTGGTGACAATGCCATCCTTGTCTTGTTCTAGTTCTTTGGGGGATGTTTTTAACTCTTCCCCATTCCATATGATGTTGGCAGTGGGTTTGTCATATATGCCTTTTATAATTCTGAGATATATGTTGCTTCTATGTCTAGTTTGTTGAGGTTTTTAATATCATGAAAGGTGCTGAATTTTGTTGACTGCTTTCTCTGGATGTATTGAGATGACCATATAGTTGATTTTCTTTGTGTGATGAATCACATTTATTGATTTACATATTATATTGATCCATCATTGCATCCTTGGGATAAAGATAACCTAATTCTAGTGAAGATTTTTTTTTTGAATTGTTGACTTCTGTTTGCTAATATTTTATAAAATAAATTTAGAAGGATTCCCTCCTTAATATTATGTGAAAAATTTTGTATTATGGGTACTGGTTTCTTTTGTAGGGGTTTTGTTTTGGGAGTCTTTTTTTTATTATTGATTTGATCTTGCATATTTTTACTGGTCTCTTCAGGAATTCTATTTCTTACTGGTTGGGTCATATCTGTTTCCAGGAATTTATCCATTCTCTTTGTGTCCTTTATGAGCTCAGAGATGTACATAGTATTCATAGATGAGGTTTTATATTTCTTTGTTATCAATTCTAATGTCACCTTTTTCATTTCTGATTAAGCTTATTTGGGCCCTTTCTCTTCTGTTCTTGTTTAATCTAGCAACAAGTCTGTTAATTTTGTTTATCTTTTCCAAGAAACGACTTTTGTTATTAATCCTTTGTATTGTTTTTGATTCTCCAATTCATTAGGTTCTGCCCTTACTTCACTATTTCTTTTCTTCTACTGGCTATGGGTTTGGTGTGTTCTTCTTTTTCTAGTTCATTTAGGTGTAACATCAGGTATATCAATTTGTTACCTTTCTATCTTTGGTTATAGGAATGTAAGGCTATAAATTATCCCTGGAGGAATGCTATTGCTGTATTCCAAAGATTTGAGAGCTTTTGTCTCCTTTTTCATGAAGATCTAAGAAAATTTTTGATTTCCATTTTAATTTCATTATTGGCCCAATAATTGCTTTTTAATTTCCATGACTATGGGTAGGTTTAAGTGCTTTTTTGTGATTGATTTCTAGTTTTATTCTATGACAACTTGAGAAGAATAGTATTATTTTAATATTTCTGTATTTTTTGAGACCTGTTTTGTTCCCTAAGATATTATCAATCTTAGAGAATGTTGCACGTGCTTATGAGAAGAATGCATATTCTGTGGATTTTGAATAGAATGTTCTGTTAATGTCTGTTAGGCCTATTTGATTTAGAGTTTAAGTCTCCTATTTCTTTATTTTCTGTTTAGATTATTTATTAAGCTCTGATATTGAATGGTTGATGTCCTAGGCAATTATGATGGTACTGTTTATTTATTTTCTTAACTCAGGGAATATTTGTCACATGTATCTGAGAGCTCCTATATTGGGACTATATATGCTTAGTATTCTTCTTCTTCTTGATGAATAGCTCCCTTTACCATTATATAATAACTGTGCTTGTCTTCCTTTATCTTTGTTCTCTGATATGAGATTGCATTTTTTCCCTATGTTTTCACAATGAGTATGTATGTATTCTTGTGATTTAGATGTATTTTCTGGAGACAGTGGATACTTGGCCTGGGCTTTTTTTTTTTTTTAAATCAATTCAGCCAGGCTATATCTTTTAAGATGAATGTTCAGTCTGTTCACATTCATTGGTAGCATTGATATGTGGGATGATGGTCTGTTCACCCTCTTAGATTTTCATCCTTGCTTTGTTTAATCTCTTGTTCTATTGCTTTATAGAAGATGAGAGTTTGGGATTTTTCTTAGGTGTTTTTATACTGTGGGTATCAGTTGTGCTGATTTGTATGTAGTGTTGTTCTGAATATTTTGTTCAGAGCAGGTCTGGGTCTCACTCACCCTCAGTAGAGTGCTACCACATCACAGTTGACAGCAACTTCCAACTCTTGGGCTTAGGCAATTCTCTTGCCTCAGTCTCCTGAGTAGCTGCGACTATCAGCACCTGCCACAATGCCCAGCTAGAGATGTTCTCATTTTTCATTGTTTTATGGAAATAGGAAGGTATCTGCCATAAACATATCTCATTTAGTAAGATAAGATCCATACCATGATGATTTTTATGTACAGATTCATAAAGGACAAGGCGTGTCTTTATTCAAGCCAAGGAGGAATCTAAGATTTATAAAGTTCTAAGATGTTGAAAATGAATGATTCATGAGCCCTATATTCTTTTTTTTTTTTTTTTTTTTTTGAGACGAAGCCTCAAGCTATCCCCCTGGGTAGAGTGTCCTGGCATCACAGCTCACAGCCACCTCCAACTCCTGGGCTCAAGCAAGTCTCCTGCTTCAGCCTCCCAAGTAGCTGGGACTTAGGTGCCCACCACAGCACCTGGCCATTTTTTGGTTGCAGCCATCATTGTTGTTTGGCCGGCCCAGGCTGGGGATTTGAACCCGCCACCTTAGGTGTATATGGCTGGTGCCTTAGCTGCTTAAGCCACAGGCGCCGAGCTGAGCCCTATATTCTTATGGCACATAACTTTAACTTGATGTCAAACACTAGGATTCATCCATGTTGAAGTTATGTCCTCTTCTCTTCATTTTCCCCCCTAAGATGTTGGAGATGTATTTTGGTATTAGAGGACAGTCTATACCTTATTCTAAAGTAGTGGTTGTATGTTTATGTGAATATGTGTGTATGTGTGTTTTAGACTACACAACTTTATATCTAAATTAATTTGCTTCTAAGAGATCAACAATGCAACATTTAAGTGTTTACTTTATAAAAAATATTTGAGTGTAATACTCAAGAAATTATAGGACCAGGAAAGAAAAATTAGAAGGAATGGTCAATGAAGCAAGAGAACTATCAGGAGAATGTGTATCCTGGAAGCTCAACAAAGAAAAGATGAGGGACTTGACTGATAGATCAAGTAAAATAAGGACTAATTCACGACTACTGGATTTAGCAACAGTGATCTTCACAAGAACAGTTTTGGTTCAATGGCATGGTTAACATATTACTTTAGTGGGTTCAAGGGAGAAATTGGAGTGACTAGGTATAGATGATTATTTCTTAGAATGTTGTTATGAAGAGAAGGAAAGAAAAATGTTGGTAGCTAAATAGGCAATTTAGTCATAACAGATGTTTTAATTTTTTAATTACAGAAATAATAGCACATTAGAAGTCAAACTGATGTAGTGGAATGGAAAATATCTAGATTCTGTGGGAAAAGGATAAATTTGATGAAAGAACAACTTTGAGTGAGGAGAAGGGATGGGTTTCAGTGGCACAAGTAGACAAGTGGGACTGAGCTATTAACCTGGAGATTTTATCTACTCCTATAGGAGAGAAGCAGAATATAAAAGAACTAATGATGGCTTCTGTATAGATGTGATGGTGGAAACAGGTGAGGGTGTTTCTTATGATTACATTTATTTTCTCAATAAAATAACATTTTATTTATTTTTTTTAATTTTTTTCTGTTTTTATTAAATCATAACTGTGTACATTGATGCATTTATGGGGCTCAGTGTACTGATTTGATATGTAATGTGAAATGCTTACATTACAGTGATTAATGCATCCATCACAATTATACTCTTTTCTTAATAGTTTTGAAATGTACCATTGCATCATGCACATTAGGTGAGGTCCCCCCAAATGCTCTCCCTTCTCCTGCCTCCCCCCTCCTTCTCCTTCTCTCCTCTTCCCTTTCACTTTCTGCACTATAGTTATGTTTTACCATTTGCATGAATGTGTAGGTAATTATATACTGATTTCATAGTAGTAATGAATACATTGGATACTTTTTTTTTCATTCTTGAGATACTTTACTAAGAAGAATATGTTCTAGGTAAACATAAAAGATGTAAAGTCTCCATCCTTTTTATGGTTGCATAGCATTCTATGGTGTACATATACCACAACGTGTTAATCCATTCATAGGTTAATGGGCACATGGGCTGTTTCCGTGTCTTGGCAATTATGAATTGAGCTGTAATAAACATTCAGGTGTAAATGTCTTTGTTGTAAAATAACTATTGATCATCTGATTAAACTACAAAGCTTTTGCATAGCCAGGAACACAGTAAATAAAGCAGACAGACACCCTTCAGTGTCCCTGAAGGGACTCCATTCAGAATGGGAGAAGAGTTTTGCAGGTTATGCTTCTAACAAAGGTCTGATAACTATAATCTGCATAGAACTCAAACTAATCAGTAAGAGAAGAACAAATATCTCCATTTCTATGTAGGCAAGAGACTTTAACAGAAACTTCTCTGAAGAAGACAGGCACATGACCTACAAACACGAGAAAATGCTCATCATCTTTAATCATTAGAGAAATGCAAATTACAACCTTTGAGATATCATCTAACTCCAGTAAGATTAGCACATATAACAAAATTCCAAAACTACACTTGTTGGTGTGGATGCTGAGAGAAAGGAACACTTCTACACTGCTGGTGAAAATGCAAGCTAATACAACCTTTTTGGAAAGAAGTTTGGAGAATATTCAAGGAACTAAAAGTAGACCTACTGTTCGATCCTTCAATTCCTCTACTAAAATACAATTTTAGGCTATTATTTGAGAAGGAAGTTATTGATGGATTTAGAAGAGGGAGGTAGGAAATTAAGAAATAGTAGTCTAAGAATACTGAATAAGGATGAATGGATTAACATGAGGTTGATGAATGTAAATCTAAACTAAAACTAGTCTGCTTAAACAGAGTTTTGTGTTTCTTCCAGCCATGATCAGTTACATAGTAGCAGGTACAGAACAGGTTGAAAGATGGCTTTCATCAGGTTTTGTTTGTTCCTCAAAATGAAGTAAGCAAAAGGTAAGTGACTGTGGGCATATAAGACAAGTAATAATAATGTCTGAATATTAAGTTTAAGCTGGATAAGAAGAAAAATAAGGACACAAAGTGTGGAAAAGGGGAATATTGACATGATTAGGGGGTTCTAAGTGGTCAAGTAGAGATCAAATTGTTGTTGAAGTTAGGTGGAAGGAGAGGAGGCAGCAGTCAGAAAACTAAAAGAGATGAAACTGAGATCATTGAAAAGCTATAGTTATAGTAATAACAAGTTCATGATATGAATCTTAGTAGTGAGTAGGTACAATATTATGGAGGGCAAAGTCATCACCAGAGAGAAGGTGAACAACAGAGGGGTCAAGTTTTTAGAAGGATAGTCCACAAATTTATGAAATCACTAATGCTACTAGAGAGAGTAGCAATGAGCTATAACTTAAATACTCTAAGAAATTAGGAAGATCAATGAGGGTGACAGTGCTGATTGTAATAGAAAAGCAATGTTCAGTATAGTCTAATGGTATAAGAGTCAAACCTAGGTGTTTTTAGGGAAGATAGAGGGACAATATGCATATCCCATCCAAGAATAAATAAACCAAAAAAAATCAAAATTGTTAAGAAAATGCTTGGGGAAGAATAAGTTACCTACATTTTTCTGGTGACTGTGAAGAACAAGTGGCAAGATTTTTAAGAACTGAGAGGGGAAAAATGTTGTCAGGGACAGAAATGTGCTGAAATGTACAGGGTTTAGAGTGCTAAGAAAGGCAGCGACCAGGGGCCCTGAGTTTCTAGGAGTAGATAATAAAGACTTCTACACTGTAAAGTGGAAGTAAATAATACTTCCTGTGGCACAGAGTATGAGGAGTAAAAATGAAAAGGATGAAAGCACTCATAACAAGGGTACTGAGTACAAGAGGAATAAGCCATGTATTTTTTGAGGAATAAAAATTTCTTCCTAGAAATACATCTCTGAAAATATAATGTAAGCTGATGACGAAATAAGAACCAATACAAAGAAAAATCATGTAGCAAACAACCTTTTTTCAGAACAATGGCAGTTATTTTCTTTGTTACTTTAGAACTTAGGTTTACTGACTTTGTTTCAATGACTCTATGGTATTTGACATGTTGATGCTTTTGATGAAAACATGAGGAGAATAATAATGACATTTTACATGTCAGAAGCAAGATATACAAAAAATATTTCGGATTCACTTCATTTATCTAACTCAGCATAGATTCCTAGTTTCTTTGTAGCTAAAGTAACTCTTTCCATCCCATAGATAGAAAATCAAGTTGGTAGTTTCCTTTCCATGTAGAACACTCTTCTGAGTTGAAATCTATTTTCTTTTACAAAAATGGAGAGGTGTTTCCATTGTTTGATAAGGTGTACCAAGAAGAGTCATATTTTGAAGTTTCAATTGTATTCCCAAGCTGTTCTTTCCCAGAGAGTCATATTTATCCCCATTCCATCCCTTCCTTGGCTCTCTCCATAGAGACTATCCTTTTGCAAAGAACTCTGCAGTCTATTAAGTCCATTCTATGTTAATTACAATTACATTCAAATCATTTGGGGGCCTGGCTCCCATAGATGTATCGCTCTAGACTACTTATAATTAATTCTCTACTCAGTACTAGCAGTAGCCATATCATTGGCCATAGAGGTACTGGGAAGATTAATGAGACTGGATAAAATAAACGGAGCTGTAATTCGGGAGGACAAGCTAAACATTCCCACTAAGCAGACACTGCCAAGTCTAGCAGATTGTAGCTCATCTCTTATTGAGCCATGACAGTAAACATTCATCAAGTGAAGGAAAATAATATGCCAGTCTTAAAATGATATCTTACTCTATGCATAGAGACAGGAGTACTCTGACTCGTCTTTTCTAATTAACTGTAAATAACAATGGGGTTATGTCACAGTGATTATATAGTTATTTCCCAGCCAGTTCTAGTGCATCAAGTATGTCCTCAAATTGCTTGATGAAATAGAAAGCCACACGTAAAAGCAGATGGACAGCTAATAAGCCGTGCTGTAAGGTTGAGCAATATGCCATGATTGGCTAAAGATGTTACAATCCCATTGAATCCCTCTCAGCAATAGGCAGTAAATCTGAATTCTAATTACAGTGGCCTGGTTCATTTCCTAATCAGACTGCCAGATAAGAAAGGATCTCATTTTGAAGCATTAGCCCTCAAACACAGCTAACAACCAAGTGAGAAGCTTGAGTCTTTGGTTTCTGCCATCACAATCATAGCTCTTGCCAATGAACTGGCTTAGAGATTTATTAATATAATCCAACAGCAGTGCACAGATGCACAGGATGGGTGGAAACAGCCTGATAGCCATAGGTGGTACTTTTCATGGAAACTGGATGATGATCTCAGGAGAGTGTATATTAACCAAGAACTTATAAAGACTGACACCAAAAACTAATTTAGGTGAAGCCTAACTATGATCCAAATTGTTAAACATTTTTCCAAACTGCTTTGATTTTAAATATTCTGTCCCCTTGTCTATATTTGCTTCTATCACATAGTGTGACCTGATTTGGAGATGTAAAAATATGTTTCAAATCTAACAGGGGCTAGAAACATGGAAATGCTGATTATGATCACTACATTTCAGCCACCTTACAGTAACTCTGTGGTCCACATCTATATTTCCCTTGCCTACACCCCGATTATAGCCCTTATTGTATAAACTCCCATCATTCCCATATTTGTTTTACCACTTAGTTATAAACTCCTTCCAGGCAGAAACCATGTTAATCATTTTTTACAAATAATTTGTTCAATGAACTGAATAAAGAAACAGTGGAATACATTGGAGGATCAAGGTATGTAACAACACAAAAAGTCCCAGATGTTTAGAAGCTATAGACCTAATACAAAAGCCAGAGGCAGGGCCAAGTAAAATTAATACTATATACATATCTGTAGAATATTTATTAATTTTTATCATTAGTATTATATTTCTATTAAGAAATCCATAATATATAGGCTGCCAAAATAATTATTTCGTGATACCTTAACATTGTAAATGTTCACATACAGTTTTTCATCTTTCCTATATATAGTATATGATACATTCATATTCTAACATACAAAAATATGATATTCGTAAATTATTTTACCTAAATAACATTGGTTCATAAATTTCTAATTTGCCTTCTATGGTATAAATTTTAAAAATGTGAAAAATCTCTTTTAAAGGTGTCTTTTCAAAAACTGGAACAGTGCCTTGTATGTAGTAGGCACTTCAGACTAAAATAATTTATTATTATTCTTCTACAATTGACCTTTCTGTAATACAAAACAAAGAGTTCCAATAGTCACAGAAGTCATCTAAGAGAAAGGCAAGAACAGAGTTTTGAAAACTATTAGCCATTTGAAAGCTAATGACAAGGAGAAAAGTCTGAAATATTTAAGGTAGAAAGTTATCTATTGTTATTTAATAGAAATGTCTTGATTAGAAGTCTGCTTTACATTATTGCCAATAAAGATATTTTACCAGCTTGCACTTTTTACTTCTATGGAAATATAAATTTATTACTTATTCTTATTTTAATCTATGAAAATATGCATATAAGTGACATTTTCGAAGATACTTTTCAGAATGATGATTTCAGTGGTAAATCTAACTTTAATATTGAAGAAACTAATGATAATTATGAAACCACATTAAGTAGCATGGAAGGTTACCCAACAGCTAACTTGCTTAGAATCACAGAAAAGAGTAATTAAAAATTAAAATATTAAGGTACAGATTTTAAAGTCTATTCATAGAGTCCCAATGCTCAAAGCACATCTGCAAGTCAAAGGATGAGGTGCAAGGAAAGGGGCTTATAACTACTGCTCTTCTTTCTCACTATCTGTTGCTATGTCATTGGGCTCTGTTCTCCCCTCTACTAGGAAGCATGAAATCCTAAATCACAAAGCTAAAAGGAAAATAAGCACTTTAGAATACTAATGCCTTCTTCTTAGTCCCAGGGAGTCAATGATCTCTTCTAAGTTTCCATAATTAGAAACATAATATGTATATGTTAGAACTGGAAAGAACCAGAAAATCTAGAAACCTGGAAAAGATTAAAACAAGTAATACAGATCACCAGTTAAACCAAGCTCTGACTCAGTCAGTAAGAAAATGTACTAAAAAGTTCAGTGTATTTACATATTATATGGAGCTATATAGGCTGTAATATGAAATACTTGTTCCTTGGTAGCACAGTATAAATCCTCCATTTTACTTCTAAATCAGTTAAGTGGATCACAAATGGAATTTAAAAAAAAATGAAATAGGATGTAATTTAAAAATAAAAATGCACATATGTAGGAATACAATTTCTAAGATGTGTGTGTTTGTGTGTATACATACTCATGTGCTCACTAAATTGCAAAGTGAAATATATTTTTATTTATTCACAGTAAACAATGTATGAAAGCCATTGTTTTAGGTTCATATGAGAAAACTGAAATTGGGGGTCATAAATCGAACATTACAAGTTTTAAATATGATATAAAGTTTTCAGTGCATGTATACCCCTATAAGAATCTGCAAAAATAAAAGCATACTGTCAAATCACATCACAAGAAATCATGATGTTTAACTTCCCTTAATATACAAGAGGGTAAATGACTTTCTTGCAGCAACATGGCTCAATATTAGGCATGATAAAATTCAGGTGTTCTGACATCTAGTATAATGATTTTTCCAGTTGTCTAAAATGATATTTCACTATATCATTATAAAGACCAGACAAAAACTATAAATACCCTGTGAACAGACTATAACAGGAAATCACAATTTAACATATGTACGATTTGTTCCAGATGATAAATGTAACCTAGGTTACAGTCAACGTTATAGTCAACGTTAACTAAGTGGTATCTAAGGATCATGATGCTACCCTTAAGTACCTGCAGGGGTTCAAGAAATCCTTTGTTTGATTTCTAAATTCTCAATTCTTGATGTGTTGCAGGGGAGGGCGGGGGAAAGTAATAGGGAAATTAGTTCCGTATAATATTTCAAATTAAATTTCAGTAGTTTCTAAGGGTACTTGAAAGTGTTTGGGGTCAACAAAGGACTTGAAGAAAAGTAGTATATAATATGATTTAACACATACCTTAATAAGAAGAAATTCATATTTTTCCTTCCTAAAATGGTATGTCTATATTTTAAAGTAAAATATACAGTGCTAGAATCCAATTCTTTTTTTTTTAGATTTTTTTATTAAATCATAGCTGTGCACATTAATGCAATCACAGGGTACATTGTGGTATTTTCATATACATTTTGAAATACTCTCATCAAACTGGTTAACGTAGCCAATTCTTTTTTAAGATAAGTAGTCTTAAAAGTAAACCATTAAGCAGGTCAGTTTCTGGCTCATTAAATCAAATCACGGCACAACTAAAATGTCTTCTGGCCAATCAAAGATTTTCCTTATAATTTTTATTGTAAAAATTGCAATAACATTGTTCCTAGTATTTCTTTTGCAACAAATTGTGTATTTAATATTCCTGTCAGGCTCCAGTGCTGGATGGCTTTCATTTTTAAAAGGATGATAACTGAATATATGAAAGCACCTTTGAAAAAATTAAAATTTCATGGGGATTATTTTAAACATCCAGGCCTTATACAGTGCATGTATTAACATGAAGGGCTACTTGTCCTTTAAGTCCTCATCTAAAAACACTTGTAATAATTAAGAGATTCCTTTGGCACTTAAGTAAATGTTACTGGAGCCAACATCATCTCCCTCCATCAGGTCCTAAGTTGTCCATGCTGCCCATGTAAGGGACCATCTGTGAGCAACACACATATGCAGACCAGGTTCTTTTAATATGGATATAACATTATTTTTCCCCGGCACATTAGATGTATTTATATTTCTAAGAATCTTAAGCTGTTGTATACATTTCATCCACAGGTAAACATTTCAGTACATATATGACTCGTAGCACAGTGAATAGCACAGTAAACTGTGTAGTTGACGTAATGAGTTCTAGGTCTTCCTTTGTTACTAAATAGCTTTGTGACCATGGAGGTACTACTCTACTCTTGGGCACAAGTTGGCAGTTTCACGTGATTTGAATGAGTTGACAAAAACATTTACCACTCGGCTTCTCTATATCTGTCTTATTACAAGAATGTGACAGCAAAAGTTTAGGCCTTAAGAATAGGTAACTACAAAAGATTGTGGTGTATACAAATTGGCCAATTTGTTACATCCCTTTATTTGAAGTTTCACCTATCTTGTGCTTCTGTATTGTTTAAGGGTATCATGGTAAAAACACTAATTCAGGCTAAGTGCGGTGGCTCACTCCTGTAATCCTAGCACTCTGGGAGGCGGAGAAGGATGGATTGCCTGAGCTCACAGGTTCAAGACCAGCTTGGGCAAGAGCGAGGACTTCCCCCCCCATAAAAATAGCTAGAAGTTGTGGTGGGTGCCTGTAATCCCAGCTACTTGGGAGGCTGAGGTAAGAGGATCACTTAAGCCCAAGAGTTTGAGGCTGCTGTGAGCTGTGATGCCACAGCCCTCTACTGAGGGCAACAAAGTGAGACTCTGTCTCAAATAAATAAGTAAATAAAATAAAAATAATAAAAAAAACCTCAAACTAAAAAACAAAACAGTTAAATACAAAATTCAAGATAAATAAAAAAATTTAAAACCTCAAAAAACAAAAACATTAATTTAGTCTTTACAAATCTCCTCTCAGGATTAGGTTAAGGTAAAGGAATGACTCTGAAGCTTGTGGAAACTGCTTCCTTCTTCTTTTTTTTTTTCCTCTTAACTATTTTTTTTATTAAATCATAATTGTGTACATTAATGCATCTATGGGGTACAATGTGGGAATTTTATATACAATCTTGAAACTGCTTACATGTAAGGGTTCAGTCTTTAAGGAAGCTATCTCTACACAGCCCCTACACATTATACATGTACAGTCCACAGAGCACTGAATCCTCTGGGTAATGGTTGAGGTAGTCAAGAGATAGTACAACTGTGAACAAGATCCGTATGCATGGGCTTTGACAAAAGTACTTTGAGAGGATTTCTAGAGCAAACACACATATAATTATAATAGATATTTAATTTTTCCCATAGTATTTTTCTTACATGTAGATAAAAATAAAGTATCCCTGAAAATTATAACTGGTAATATTTTTCTACAAAAAAATATATACCCATGTCTATGAAAATGTATCTTCAAATTCTGACAGAATGAAGAGATTTTCAGAGTTCTGTCTTAGTAAAATTTCCATTTGGTTGAGAAGAAGGTATGAATAGAATGCAATGCTTGAACCATGAGGAGGTGCTTATCACAAAATATCTTAATGGAGACTCATAATTCTTCTACAGACATCTCCTCCATCTCTGATTAGACAAGTGATTTCCTGGAATTCTATGTCTGACTAATTAGCAAAATGACCTGGCCTCATTAAAAAATAATTACTCGTAAATGCAAATCAGAAGGGCATGCCCATGTATGTAAGGAAATATGAAAGCTGTTGCCTCCTGTATCCCTTGTTGCTGTCACAGATGTATTTATTGAGAAAGGCCCATGCCTTCTGCAAGATCCAAATAATGTATTAAAATTGGATTCTCGGAGCAATTAGAAAAGCCAAGTTCTAATATTACCTCCAGGTTATCAACTTCAGCAAGTTTCTAAACTACAGACTGCTCTTATAATAGCATGAATGCTATAATCTTTTTGTCTGTTTTCCAAGGAAAACACCTTTCCCCAGAGTTATAAAACTTAGATATATCGGGTCCACATCAGAAACCATAACCCTGGATATCTTCTATACAAATGTCATCAAAGACCATGGTGACTGCTCCATAATAAAGGTTAGTAGAACAAGTACGCTTTTTTATACTTTTTTAATTAATTTAATTTTTATACATCACACTGGACAAGCAGGACTCAATATTTCACAATTGCATTCGCCTACCCTCCTCAAAGGCATTTCCTTTGGTAGTTTCCTTCAGTCATTTTCCTTTTTCCTTAGGTACTTGAACACTTATACTTTCATTTCACTGGAAGGTTTTATAGAGAGATATTCGAAGAAATAGTCATGTTAAAATTGTTTTTACATTTAGGTATCAAAACCTTATATGAGTTTCTGACTTAATGTTTTCTGTATAAGATCCCATGTGAAAAATGCTTTTAAAATTGAGAAGAAGAAAAAGTTTATCGGAGTCAAAGAAGTAGTCATCTCCTTCCTACTTTCTGATAAGAATTTATGTAACTCAATATACTTTCAGTTTTCTACTTCAAGGCTTTCAAAACTGAGCCCACCAGAGTAAACTCAATTAATCCTCAGTTTAATGGATACTATGTGGTTTGGTTTTGGTAAATAAATTTCTAGCCTTAAAAGAGGCATTTATGTAGGATGTTCATAAAGTACATGTGCAATTGAAAATGGACAAAATAAACTTTATGGACACCATGTTTATATACTTGGGCTAAACAGGATGCATTTGAAATAAAGTTTTAATAAGAATGATTTTTAATTATTGTTTTGCTTGAATTCTTTGTAAATTCTGGTTATTAGTACTTTATTGGCTATATAGCTTGTGAATATTTTCTCCCATTCTGTATGTTGTCTATTTGCTCTGCTGATTATTTCCTTAGCTGTGCAGAAGCTTTGTCATTTAATCAAGCCCCACTTATTTATTTGTGTGTGGCTGTGGGCTGATATCTAAAGAACTTTTTCCAACATTTTTGCAGAGATTTTATGATTTTATGCCATTAAAGTCTTTTTAATCTGTCTGGAATTAATTTTTGTTAGTAGTGAGAGACACAGGTCCTATTTCATTCTTCTGCATATAACTATGCAATTTTTCCCAGGGCCATTGATCAAATAGGGATTCTGTTCCCCAGTGTGTTGCCTTATTTATTAGGGATCATTTGATTATATGTGAATGGTTTTACATCTGTTCTTTTCCACTGTTCTACATCTCTATTTTGTTGCCAATACCATGCTAGTCTGGTTACTATAGCCTTGTAGGATAGTTTGAATCTGGCAATATGATGCCTCCATCTTTGTTCTTTTTGCTTAACATTTCTTTGGCTATTCAGGTTCTTTTCTTATCTCAAATGAAGCATAGACTTATTTGTGCCTACTTGTATTAGGCAGGATTCTGAGATGGCCACCATAATTCTGGCCTTGTTATCCATGATTCCGTGTAATCCCTTCCTTTTGAGTACAGGAAGGAACAGCAACTTGCTTCTAACCAACAGAACATGGCAAAAATATAGACTATTACTCCCATAATTACATATGCAAGAAGTGAAGGGATTTTTCAGGTGAAATGAAAGTTCACAATCAGATAACATTAAATGAAAGAGATATATCCTGGGTAAGGCTTTCAATAGAGGGTCTAGAAGTGACGGACAGAGCAGCAGCTATGTTGTGTTGCCCACGAAAAGGAAGGCCTTTGCATAACAGCACCAGTCCCACAACTGCAAGGGACTGAATTTTGGAAACATCATTAATGCACTTGGAAGAGGAACTTGAACTCTAGTTGAGAACACAGTCCGGGAGATATCTTTATTTCATCTTTGTGAGACCTTAACCCATTACAACTGTGAGTTAATAAATATTTACTGTCTTATACCATTAAAATAAAAAGATATAGAAGCTTTAAGTAGCCTACATATTTAAAATGATAAAAACAAATTCTTAAAAACAATATCTTCCCCATTCAGTCTTTTTGATGACATAAGTGAAACAGAAGCAGTTCATAAATAGAGCTTATATAAGCTAAGTTTATTTTGTTAGTATAACAATTGTAGAAAGGACAGTTTCAGCATAATCATAGCATTTGAAATTATTATTTTGCTAATTTATTTCTCCCACTAGATTTTAAGCCCCTTGAGGGCTGAAATAGCATTCATCTTGATAACTCAAAGCAATACAGTGACTGAGACATAATAAGACGTCAGGAAATACTAAACGAAGGAAAGAAGGAATAAAAGCAAGACAAATATACGCATCTAACAACATAATGATCTCACTGACCTTAGTGTTTATAATAAGGTTATGCTACATTGCACAGCTTTTAGCATTGCCGCTGACCAGAATTATCATGACTAAAAAAATAGTGATAGTGAAAACATCTCATTTTTCATCATATTGTAATTTTGAATCATACCATTTTTTTCTTTCAATTCAGTTCAGCAATGCTTTAACCATTCTACAGAACCAAAAGCTTTTAGAGCTAAATGCATCAATTACACATAATCTTGTGATGTGATCCTGCCATGAATCCTTAGTCATTCAGCTTCAGCCCACAGAATGCCATCTGCTTATTTTGGGTGTACCTTTGTTACAAAGGGAAAGAGAGAGAAAGAAATCTTAAACTGATTTCATTTCCCTGAACTATGCTACTTTAAGGTATTATTTTTGTTTTCAATGACATTGTTCTTAAATTTTCAATGAGATTATTGACTATAAATGTTAAAGTTTCTATAAAGGCATGATATAAACATTCAAATCTTTTCAAAAATTATCTTTGCATCCATTTTCTGTTTATTCAGAAAGTGAAACAAAGAATTATTTGAGGAAAGTTCCAAATGTATCCATTGACCACAGTCCTGATTTAATTTCCTACTGAAGTTACAATTTTATAAAATCTTAGTATTGTAAGGGTGGGATTTGGACTATTCATCCATATGGCAGGCTCCCTGGGATAAAGGGAAATCTCTGTAATTTAATGGTAGAACGAGCAACCAAGAATGCATCCCATCAATAGAGACCAGACTTATAGCCACTCAAAGGAGAAACAGAATTACAATCCCATTTGGTTCTACTCATTTTAGTAATATCATTCAAATTATTTTCTTATGATAAATATTTAAGGAAGTCTTAACAGATTTTAAAATATTTTCACTATCTGAGGAGAGTATAAATTCATCCAGAAGGCAAATTTTCTTAGGTACTAAGAATAGTGAACAGAAAAACTAGAACTGAATGTCTGGTCATCCAGTGCCTAATGTGGACTTGATTCCAAATAACATCCTTCCAGCATTTTCTGCACTTATGTATGTGTAGGATTGCAATATATCCTGACTCAGATATAGGGAGATGATTTGGCCTATGGCACAAACAAATCCAGCAGCTAGAAGTTTTTATTTAATTAAAACTAATAATGTTTTACAAAATAGGATGCTAGTCTCTGGAATATCATATGTAATCTATTCAGAGAATAGTAATCCCTGAAATGTAATAATTTTTATTGCACCAAAGTTGTTTGTTAATAGGAATCAAAGTACTTATGCCACTGACAGAAGGAACAAATGGTCTGTTATGGAGACCAATACAATACTTGGTACCTACCCAATTTTCTATTTCTGTCAACTATTTCTCTTGCCAATGTAACATAATCTTTTTCAAGATTACCATAATGGCCCTCAGAAAGTTTGCCTCCACTCATTACTCCAGTCTACTCTCCCTAGTGTTGCCATAGTGATCTTTATAGATATATTATTGTTTGAGGTTCATTGAGGGTCAAAGAATTGGATTACACTTTTTGCATTTGTTAGGTAAAGTCCCTCTTATAATTGGGTCCTGCCCCCAAGAAGTGTGCCATACACTGTAACCCCCATTTTCCTCCCTCCATCCTTCTCTCCCTCCCTCCTTCTCATGCCCCACCTTGAATTGATTTGAGATTTTTCTTATATGGGTATGTAATAGATCGTCTACTGGTTTCATATTAGAATTGAGTACATTGGATTCTTGCTTCTCCATTCTTATGATACTTTACTAAGAAGAATGTTCCAACTCTATCCAAGTGATTTTTAAAAAATGCAAGTATGATTATGTCATTTTCCCCTTAATTTCATGGCTTCCAATTGAGCCATTGGCTACTTTTCTCTAGCTCACCACCTTCTAGCTATGTTGGTCTTCTTTCAGTTTCTACAAGTTATAAGTTCTTCTCACCTCAGAGTTTTCACATTATTCTTTCTTCTGTTTGATACACATGTCCTCTACCCTTCATCTCACTCACACATTATGTCTTTACTTACTCATCATATGCTTGAAAACTTTTCTTTGGCCTCCAACCATGACAAGGAAAATAAGAACCTCCTATTATAATGCCACATTTACTTTTGTTCCTTTTGCCTACCAGATTTTATTCACATTAAGGCTCATCATTACCCTCCAAAAAAGAAAGTTGAGAAACATAAAGTTAAGCCCCTTAAATCATTTCTCTACTACATAAAATTATTCATATATTTTGATAATGGACCAATGGATCTGAGATGTGTTTTACATACCAGATGAATCTGCAAATGCCAAGTTGTAAACTCAGACAAAAATTGCCAAGATCATGCCACAAAAGACTGAAACTAAAACTATTATTTGAATTAATTTTTTTTTTTTTTGAGACAGAGCCTCAAGCTCTCTCCCTCACAGCTCACAGCAACCTTCACCTCCTGGGCTCAAGGGAGTCTCCTGCCTCTGCCTCCCAAGTAACGGGGACCACATGCGCCCGCCACAATGCCCGGCTATTTTTTTTCAGTTGCAGCCGTCATTGTTGTTTGGTGGGCCTGGGCTGGATTTGAACCCGCCACCTTAGGTGTATGTGGCTGGCGCCTTAGCCACTTGAGCCACAGGCGCCGAGCCTTGAATTAATTTTTTAAATGAATAAATACTATACATTATTTAGTTTCTATAATAAAATAAGAATAAAGTTGTAATGATTTAAAAAAAGAAAAACACCACTAATTATAGGGATTATTGACATGTTTTCTCATATACCAATTTTGGTAGATCAGTCAGTATGATTATGAGAACTGGTTTTTTTTGTTTGTTTGTTTTGTTTTGTTTTGTTTTTGAGTCAGAGGCTCACTATGTTGTCCTCTGTAGAGTTCTGTAACATCATAGCTCACAGCAATCTCAAACTCTTGGGGTTAAGTGACTCTCTTGCCTCAGCCTCCGAAGTAGCTGGGACTACAGGTGCCTGTCACAATGCCTGGTTATTTTTTGGTTGCAGTTGTTTAGCTGGCCTGGGCTGGGTTCGAACCCACCACACTCAGTGCAAAAGGCTGTTGTCATAACCGTGCTACAGGTGTCAAACCATGAGAACTATTTTGGAAAAGATTCCAGACAGAATTCAGACTCATTAAGAAAGAGCACTGTGATTTAATGATGTTTACGTTGGTCAGAAAACCAAATAAATGGTGATTCACTTTATATTTGAAAAACAAAACAAAACAAAACAAGAAGAGAGGTGAAGTGACTTAACCTTAGCACAGAAGTGAAAAATTTAGGACTATTGAATCTTTCTCTAGGGCACTGTCACCAGGTTATAAATATTCACTTATTGCTCAGTAGTATACAAAACAGTTGAAAGTTATTTTCCTTCTGGCTTCTAGGGTATCCTTCTATTCTCTGGTATTTTCCTACTTCATTGGTCATCCTCACTCCTTCTCTGCTTAACCTCTTATTGTTGGATTCATTCGGGGCTCTGCCATTGTTTTCACTTTTTCCTTGGGTGACTTTATTCAATCCTATAACTTTAAATAGTTTAATGTAGAGAACTACAGCTTCTCATGTCCAACTGACTATTCCACGTTGCTGCATGGGTGTTTAGTAAGATACTCACAGTTAATTTTAATGTGTGAGATGACACAGAACTCTTAATTTCCTGCCTATACCTACCTCTGTTATCTGTTTTCCCTATTTTCATAAACGAATCATAATCTATCATTATCTCAAACCAATCATCTAGCAGGTTTTCCTTGGTTCTTCCTTTTCTCTCATCTCTCACATTCAATTAGCCGGCACATTCTGTTGACTCCAAATTTCACTTTGAAGCCATCTACCCTTTTCCTTTTAATGACTAATTCCCTGCCCAGTCATGGTTGTCTCTGTCTGGATTACCTCAAGAGCCACTTAAGAAGTTTTCTTCCTAATACCATTTTTTGGTACCATTTATCCCTTTACTTCATTTCTCTCTGTATGGTAAGCAGGGCGACTGCTTTCAAAACAAGAACTAAATCTTCCAGTGGTCTTGTTTAAAATTCTTCTTATTAAACTGGGAACTAAACCCAGGTGTTACTCTGGGTTTCACAGCCCTCTATGATGATGGTCTGTTCCCATGCACTCATGAATCTTCATGTTGTAACACTTCATTTCATCCACATCAGATTTCTTCAGTTCCTCCACCATGCTATACTCATTTCCACTTTGTCCCTTAGTGTTTCTTAGAATACTTTTCCCAGTGACTGTCTTGTCCTCATAATTCTGAATTGAACTTGAATTTTTTAACTATCAGTCTTCCGTAAACAACCATACTTCTTCACTTCTTCCTTTATTATCCCCTTTAAATTCACTATATAGTACTGATCAATTCCTGAAAACTCTGTTATCTTTTCCTTTGTCATCCACTCATTCATTATTCTCTTCATCTTTTACTTAAAAATAAAATCCATAAGAGCCAGAAACTCGTCTTACTTATTTGTCCCTAGAACACAATGGGTGGGTAATAAAAATGTGATACATAGTTGATGAATAAGTAAACTAAATTTTCTGCATATTGTTTCTATTTTAATAGAAAATTATTTCTTAAATAATTGTAGCAGAAACATAATTATTTCTTAAATAACTGTAGCAATCCTTTGGCTACATTCTTGGCAATTCAGAATACTTTTCCATGTTTCTTCCTATCGTCAATTGCCATATATTTAAAATTTTAAACACAAAAATGTATCTGTGTTATAAAGTAAAATTGAGTCAGGAACTAGAGAGAAGATAAGGACTAAATAGAAAATTAAAATAAATATTGATTATTTTTGGTATGTGATTATCTGATAGTATTTACTTACAATTAAGAACTTGCAACAAACATTTTCATTGAAAATTACACGGATGTTGCTATTTTTTCCATTAATAAATGCAACTAAATTTAGAAAAATTAAATATAAATATATTTTTTTACAAATCTCTCATGATATGCAATCATTTGCTATTATTCTGGGTACATAATGTAAGATATGCCCTGTTCACCTGAGAAATTTGGTTATTCAATAGTATCAAAGAATGTCTGTGCAAATTCCTATACTTAATGGCCAGGTTATATACCCCAATAACAAGCCTTAGGTGCTGCCGCATACAGTAGGAGAACATGAATACCTGTATCTTTTTCTTACAAAGTATCTTAAGAGATCATCTGACATACTAAATGGAAATAGAAAATTCCACAGTGAAATTTACTGTATTTTATTCTCTCTTTGAAAATGGCTTCTTTTCATCCTGCTCAGAGTTCAAACTTCAGGATCAAAGTAACTTTGTTTTATTCTATAAAGATAAAAGCAGGAGAGCGACATGGTCTTATGAGCTGAGATTCCACCTATGCCAAACTTGGATGAGAAACTATCCCATATGGAAAGGAGGCAACAAGAGCTGAGGAGGAAGCTCTGCAGCACGTGTCTGTTACCACTGACAGCCTTGGCTCCTGTGCTGAGCAAGAACTCCCTCCAATTCCCCAGTAACCGATGTTGATGGATGATATTCCCAACATCTCTAGGTCTCAGACATCAGTCATATAAACTAGTATCAACAGAGTGATGTGCAATTACCCTGAGGCAGGCTTTGGAATCCTATAGCCAGCTACATTAAAAAATAATCAGAGTGGACATAATCATTTAGATTAGCCAAAGAGTAGTCTGGATGCTGAGGTGCTTACTCATATGCAACAGTGAGCATGACCGTATGAGAGGAGAATGGGATCCAGTAGTCTTCCCATATCTGTGGGACCTACATTCTAAGATCCCCAGAGGATGCCTGAAACAAAGATAGAACTGGATACACTGTGTTACTGTGTTTTTCCTATACACGCAAACTTATGATAAAGTTTAATTTATAAATTTAGTACAGTAAGAAATTAACAACTAGTAGATAAAACTGAATGATTATAACAATTTACTACAGTAAAAGTTATGTAAATATGGCCTCTCTCTCTTTCACTCTTTTATTGTACTATACTTACCTATTGACTGTAATTGACCACGAGTTACTTAAACTAAGAAAAGTGAAACGGTCAATAAGGAGGGACTACTTTATAAGTGTCAATGTACCTCTTCCCCCCTTTCTTTCTTCCACTATTTTATAAGTATTTCAGGAGCCTGAGCATTTACTATGTTGCCAGGCACAGGAGATACAGAATTAAACAAGGGAGAAAATCTCCCTTCCTTACAGTGATTTTTGGGAATAAGAACAAATAGTGAACTAATAAATAAGGTAATTGTATTTTGTAAAAGATGCTATAAATAAAGGAATCAGAGTGAAGACATGGTACATGTATAATTGAAAGAATCCACCTAAGATTAGATAATAAACTCTGAGCTGAAACATGAAAACTAAAAAAGATGTAGCATGCAAAGGGTTAGTGGGGTATTTTTAGTCAAGGGGAACAAAATGGCCTAGAATGCAGAAAAACTGTGTCATGTACAAGAAACTGAAAGGTTAGTCAGCATGGTCACAGCAAAGTTGTTAACGGTGGTTTGATATTAAATGGAGCTATAAAGAGAAGCAGAGGCTGGATTTAGAGATCAGGAGGTACAGCATATGTAATATCTACTGATAATAAGCAGAGCATTATTATAAAAAGAATTCAGCCTAAAAGCACTCCCCCAAAACATACATGGCACATGAGTCTATATGTGACCAGGACCAAACCACACACGTAGTTAGGTCCTAAAAACAGGGTAGAGTCCAAGTGTTCTGATGTTATGTCTAATGACTTCACTTCTGTGGTCTTCTGGCAATTCTTTCTCACAAAATTCTAAATAAGAAAATGCAGAAAACACATGAATATGAAGGTAGGTTCTTAGTGTTACAATAGACCGTTTTATAGAGAAAAAATAGAAATTCATATGGTAAGGAATTTGGAGAGGTTTTTTTGGCAGTTTTGTTTTGAGACAAAGTCTCACTTTGTCACCTTTGGTAGAGCATTGTGGTATCACTGCTCACAGCAATCTCAAACTCTTGGGCTCAAGCAATTCTCTCGCCTCAACTGCCCAAGTAGCTGGGACTACAGGGGTTTATCACAGTGCCCCTGTATTTTTAGAGACGGGGTCTCACTCTAGCTCAGGCTGGTCTTAAATTCATGAGCTCAGGCAATCAACCCACCTTGGGGAAGAGGTTTTTAAATCAAAATAAAATTTCTGGAAAGTTGCCTAAAGCAATAGTTACATCACCCATAATGTAGGTGGACTTAATCAGTGGTTTCTAAAACTTTTATTTTAATATAATAGCAAACAAATACACTGTACTTATTTTAAATAAATTGGAACAAATAATAATAATAAAACAGAATAGAAAAAAAAATAGATCTACTGTACTTAAAATAGGATCCCAGCCCCATGATCAAGCCTTGAGACACTGACATAAACTTTTAAGCATCTATGATTAAATTTTCTGATGTTTCCAAAGTTTCTTTCAACTAGAAGATTCTATGAATCTGTCATTGCATTGCATTCTTTGTAAGCCAAATGTAGAGTTTAGGAGAAAATGGCAATATAAGAATAATATTATATCAGGAGACTAGTAAATCATTATAGGAGTAAAGAAGCTTTTTGGCTAAAAACACTCAAGATTTCTCAGTATTGTACTGGGCCTACATCATATACTGGAACTTAGCAACAGAAATAAAATCAAATAGTCCATGCTCCAAACTCACATATGAGAGTTAAAAAAAGTATATCTCATGAAGATAGAGAGTAGATCAGTGGCTTCCAGTGGGCAGGGAAGGAAAGAGGGATGAAGGAGAAAAAAAGAATATGGATTTATGATCATTGAACTGTACACTTAAAAATGGTAAACATGGTAAATTATATATTTTTTACCTTAATAAATAAATATATGTTTTCTTTCTTTCTTTTTTTTTTTTTTAAGAAACTAGACTCTCCCAGAGAGAGGTGACAAAAATCTTAAACCAAATTATAGATTTTTTTCTTTAATCATAATTAAAAAATACAGACAAAGTTAGTTACAGTAGGTAATGTTTTAGCCAAATCATAGGGAGGATACAAAGCAGAATTCAGGCAAAAGCATTGGTCATTGCAGGCCAGGATGTGGGCACAATCAGGGGAGCTAACACATGCATGGACTGGCTGCCTGCCCATACGTCATAAGGAAATGACCCAGTTACACTTAGAAGGCTGGAGGAAGTCCTGCTGGGCCAGCATGTTACTCCCCTCTGTAAGGCATCATCTTAGCTGCCAACTCTCCTCAAGTACACTTGAATAGGGTGTCCAGTGGGTCTTAACCTTATCATCTATCTTCTGCTGTCTTCCTGTTATTCTTTGGAAATCTAGATGTTCACCTTGAGACTTTAACAAAGAAAGTCACCTAAACCAGATGGACCACATAGATATTTCTATGGCATGTGATCAACATTCAAGCCATGGTACAGTGAGGAAAGCACAGGACTGGGATTCTGAAGGAAAACCTGATTCCAAGTCAACTCATTATTAATAATGTGGTGATAATCCAGTCATTTAAATCACAGGCTCCTAGATTTTGCAAGTGATATTCTCCCTCCTCCTTTGCTTCTTAACAATTCATCCTACCCCAAGTTTATTTACACATCAATGTGCTCAGATACTGAAGATGATGCAAATGAAATATGGATATGAACTTTGCCTTTAGGAAATGACAATCTACTGGAAATGTACAAGGCTTCAAGGCATACCTGTCATCTCATAAAAGCTTTAAGTCAAGAAAAAACACCTATTTTGGGTATAACAGGAGGGACAGTCTTCCTACAAAGTATTATCTTACATTGTTGTGTTTAAGTATGGAAGTTCTTGGTGTTGGATATGTACATATGTGTGTGTGTATATATACACATATATATATACATACACACACACATATGTTCTGCTTCATTATGGAAAAAAGAAAAACACTAGCAAAGTAACTCTTTTAATAATTAAGAGTTTATTATCTTGTCCTCAAAAGCTATTTCCATTTTTTGGTGCAAAAATCTGTCTGTGTTTTTAAGTTACAAAACCTCCCTAACTCTCTGAATCCCTTGAGCTACTTTCTAATTTCTTTTTAAAACTGCAAATTTTCTTGAGAGTTTGTTCTCACTTTCTCTATATCTTTGTCCTCTGTTCGCTTTGCAAACTATTGGGCTTTCTTTTCAGGCCCCAGAACTTCACTAACAATGTTACCACATAGTTTGTTTGTATGCCTAATAAGCCTTTAACTTAATAGAGAATGGCCTTTCTTCTTCTCTTCCTTCTTCATCAAGAAAGAATGTAAAGCATGCTATTATCTCTGCTGTATAGTTTTCACACTTTTTTCTGTAACTTGCCTGTCCCTGTTTCAAAACCCAATTTATCATGACAGTAATTGTCTTCGTGAATAAGCATGCATTCTGCTAATATAAGTATCACTACCATATCACAGTTAATCAAAAAGCTAAGAAATCCTGGAAAAGCAGAGTCACACTAATTAGTAGCAAAATGTAATCTGTCAAACATTTTGAATTAACCAAAAAATTTTCAGACTTCTCTGACATTGAATGTACCTATAACTTCTAATATATTCCATATCAGGGAGAAGGTTAAGGTTGAATGCTGCAGCTTTGTCTTCACAGGCCATGTACCAAAACTCTCACGCATCGCTCATAATTAATTCTGTCCGGAAAAAGAAATGCAGAACCACTCAAGAAGGTAGCAGATGGAAGTTCGTTTCACTTTGGTAAACTAAAACAGTTAGATGATCACATTTAAAAGCCAGGTCTTTTATTAGTAGGATGTAAAAAAATTCCTTGGATTTAGTGAATATGTGAACCATAATGTTCTGAAAATCCAGATGGATATAGAAATACTCCATCCCTCCACATCATGGAAAATAAATGTTTTTAGTAGTCCTAGTCAAATACATTCATTTGCTAAAATTTCACCAGAAAAACCACATGCATTTTCTTTCTAAATCCCAACTATGTGTATTTGTTCAAATATAACATTATTTCTTATGATTTCTTAAAAGTATCCACATGCTACTATAAAAAATTAAAAGTGCAAATTTTCCCCTTAATCTTAATTCTGTTTTAATTCAAACAAATATAAGGAAGAAGCATCATGATAATGTAAATTTGGCCATGAGAGGAACATATGTATGGCTAAGATGTCACAAAAGAAATTATAAAAGTGTTCTGGTAGAGATAATATGGTTGGAAAGAAGAAGACAGATTTGAATAATATTTATGAGACAGATAATCTAGTTTGACTGACCTTTGTTTTAGGGACAAAAAAGAAAGAGGAGTTAAGAATTAGGTCAGAATTTAAGTTTGGAAAATCATCTGACAAATGTACTATTGAGTGAAAAGAAAAATAAAAGAATGTGAAAATTTATTGGAGAGAATGAGTTCTTTTGGAGGATGTCAAATTGAACATGGTTTTAGTTCATCCACACCGAGAAGTTCAAAGAAGTTTAGCTGAATAGGCTTGGAGCTACAAAAAAAGATACGTGGATCAGAATGTTTCCTTCTCACTCACACACCACACACACACACACAATCTTTTAGAGTTATGAGAAAATAAGTGGTTATAAAAACTCAAGAATGACTAAATGACTAAGAAAGAATATACAGAGTGAGTGAGATGACAAGGGGGCCTAGATCAGATTTTATAACAATACCCTTGCTAGAGAATGTCACTTGGCAGCAGCACCTGTGGCTCAGTGAGTAGGGCGCCAGCCCCATATATCGAGGGTGGCAGTTTCAAACCCGGCCCCAGCCAAACTGCAACAAAAAAATAGCCTGGCGTTGTGGCAGGCGCCTGTAGTCCCAGCTACTCAGGAGGCTGAGGCAAGAGAATTCCCTAAGCCCAAGAGCTGGAGGTTGCTGTGAGCTGTGACACCACAGCATGCTACTGAGGGCAACAAAGTGAAACTCTGTCTTAAAAAAAAAAAGAAGAATAGAAAGAAAGAAAATGTCACTAAAACCCATTCAAAAAAGCTAGAAGGAAAGCAGTATAAAATGATGAAATTGAAAACAAAAGTCTTGATTCCTAATTGCCATTAATTTTAAATTCTATAGAGAGTACAAATAAACCTATTAGCAAATTTAGTTAGAGAAAGCCTTCTAAGAGGGTAGGTGAAACCCAGTAACAGTAGGTGAGGAATTAGGGGAGGCATATCATACAGCCAAGAAATTCAGTTTTAAGAGAAAGTTGAGCTATCAGGATGTCCCTGACAAGGGGAAAATGAAAAATAATTGCTTATTTATATTTTTATTTTTTAAGATGGAATTGATTTGGACAGCTTTATACTCTCAATGAAAAGTTCTGAGAGGGAGAAACTTAATAGATAGGAAAATGAGAGCTATGAGCATAGTTCAAAATGAAGACATTTAGAGCAGAGATGGAGGAGCTGCCATTATTAACAGAACAGGATTACTTTGCTAAATGCATCTGGCTTTCGATTGAGTATTTCCATTAACCTAAAAATTTGACTTATTTCTCTTGCTTGACATACATTTTTGAAGTCATCAGGCCTAACAGTCAGCTCTAGAGTAAAATGCACAAGAAAGCAGTCATTCTTGGAAAGCTCTTATACTAGATTTCTTCTTAAACATTTAAAGTGAACAACTGCCAACATTTCCAGCACCAATATTGAATATAGTATCAACATCATTTTCACATACTTCATTTCATTTGGCTTTGCCATGATTATTCCCAGCATTCTTCTATAAGACTTGTTCATAAGTGTTTCAAAAGCATATTGATTAAATAATCAGAATGCGTTACATGGGATTGCCTCTAGAAGAAATCTGAGTGAACTGAATCTTGGCCTGGTCTTACTAATTCTTCCTCTATAGGTTTCTTGGTCCATTTTGTGCTTCTGTAACAGAATGCCACAGACTGGATAATTTACAAGCAATGGAATTTTAACTGGCTCATGATTCTAGGGGCTGGGAAATCTAAGATGGGGGTACCAAAGCTAGTGAGAGCTTTCTTTTTGCAACATAATGTGGTAGAAGGTATCACATGAGGAGAAAGCATTCAGGAGAGAGGGGAAAAGAGTTGACCTCATCCTTTTTTCAGGAACCCACTCTGCCACCAGTGATGTACTCCCAATATAACGGCATTCATCCTCGTCCTCCTTTAAAGGTCTTACTTGTTAACACTGTTGCATTGGAGATTAAATTTTCAACACATGAACTCTGGGGGACGCATTCAAACTACAGCAATAAGAAACATGAAATTAAAAGATTGTTTTTCTCTAAGCCATTTTGCCAGGGACAGCAGTATGAATCAGTGAAAAAAAAAATATTGGGCAAATCACTCACCTTTTTAAACTCAATAAAAGAGTCATTGTTATTTTCTTTATCAACCTCATTTTCTTTTTAAATAGGTATTATGATATTCTTTATTATTTAGGCAAATTGTAGGTAGGAGATCCAGCGTACAATTGGACAGAAATTCCCATTTAGTATAATGTTCAATAATAATCGTCATTCACAGGGGCTAATTTTACTTCTGAACAACTATAATATCCATCATTACAAGGGGTCTGCGCCTCTACTAATTTTATTTTTAAAAAATCCTCAGAATATTTTTGCCCAGTATCATATGAGTTGCCTGGCAACTGCTAAGAATAAATTCAAAGAAAGAGAGGTGATTTAATGAAGAACTCAGACACAATCTAAACCTGGTAAAATGAACTAGGTATTTGCTTTACTCAGAAAAAAATAAATACCTTCCATAATCTGATTTTAAATACAAAATTTAATGAACTACTGCAAATCAGTGATAATATAATTAATAATAGAACAAGCCATGGGAACTCATGAAAAGTAAAAAAGCACTTAAGAATTTTTTTTTTCCATCCCACAATATGGTATGTTCAGCTCTTAGATCCAATGGCTTACTAATTTATTATACTCACAGGAAACATTCTTTAGAAATCTGTCTGTGGATGTGGTTCTTTTGAAAGAAAACTTAAAAAATCATATTTTATCTAGCATGGCAATATGAAAATTTTATAAGTTTTAGAATTTAACCATTTTACCAAAGAATTAAAGAACCTATACACATTAAAAAGGTGGAAAGTTATCCTCGATATGAGGGGGTAAGAAAGAAGGAAAACTTCAATACACACCCAGTGATTTATGAGATATGTAGGGACTTGATCTAAGATACAAAATAAGCCTATGTATACCTATTCTTTAGTATTAGCATAGCGTGTTTTGGTTGCAAGCAATAAGAAGCTGTCTTAACCAAGTTAGGCAGACATAAAAATTGACTGAATACTGAGCTATTTCATATAAACTTGGCAGAAACACAGATTTAGCATGTTAGGAACAATGATACAGACCTTGAAATGCCTTCAGGATGTTCCCTTTCTAGTCCTCATCTAAACTCCTCTCTTTCATTTACTTCAACACATTCACAGATAAATTTCTAAAGAATGTTGCCTGTGAGTATAATAAATTAATAAACCAAAGGATCTAAGAGCTGAAGGTGCTGTGGCTTCCCTCTGCTAGTACAGCATTCTGCACATGATAGCCCACTAGCTATCACTAGCCCACTAGACTCTTGTGTAATGTTTCAGTAACAGAGAACTATTTCTCTTCTTTCCTTAAATGTAGCTTTAAAAAAATCTCAAGATGCACCTGGATTAGTCAGGTCTGGGTTGGAAGCCCATTGCAGAATGATTAATTATGCCTAAAGAGCTGGCCTGTGTTTCACTGTCGCTACTGGAACAGAACAGTTGAAAAGGAGCCAGAGGAGTTCTCCTAAAGAAGAATATGTTTGGATGAAGATGGAAAAGCTTCAGGACAGACGTAATGAGTGTGAAATGAATATGCTTGACCTTTGGATTTCCAATTTTTTATTTTCATACTCACAAGTTGAATCTCAATCACTTTAAGCAGATACCTAGCTCTATTTCTCTTTTAACATGTTCCGCTCTTGGACTCATTCTTCTCATGAAAGGACTGGAAAACTACAGTAGCATGCAGAAAGAGGGTTATATGCTGGTAGTCCTGCCTGAGATGCATGACACTTTGGAACACAGAAGGACTTCCTAGAAGGTACTATATTTGCTGTGTCTAATGGTCACATTTCCCCAAAAATTTTGAGTGAAAAATAAAGATATGTAATATACATGGGTAGTACTAATTCTGTATCTATATAAACGTTTTTAATTCCTTTAGTTATGCTTTTGTGTTAAAAGTGTAACTCTATGTGAAAAATAAATGTTCAAATTCGTTTATAATACAAAAACCAAGTGCCCAAATATAAACAAAACTTTGAATTAAAAATAAAGATTTTTTTTTCCTGAAAGTATGAGCAAAACACCTGGGTGCACATTATGCACAGGAACACATTATACATGGCAAAATATTCATATACTTCTAAAACTTGCTGATGGAAGTCACACATATCTTGAGATTGGGACTGTGCCCTGGTGGGTGTGAGACATACATTCCCATTCTGATCGCCAAATATGCAGTTCATGAGGGAGTGTCCAAGTCAATGTTCAGAGTATTAGGTGACTGGTCTGAAGTCAGAGGTGACATGCTCTACACAAGACATTTCTAAAAGCAAAGGTTCTAGTGACTACTGATAGCCCAAATAAAATTCTTTCTTTGGAGTGAAGGGAACTTAATTCACCTACCATGTTAGTTTTTCTTTCCTGAGGCCTCAACTCATTCCTGGATCACTTTCATAGGAAGTTAACTACTACTCCTGGGAATCTGTGGCTGTTAGTTATCAAATTCAAGCCTTAAGAGAATGAACTTCTTAATTTTTACTCTGTGTGGCAATGCAAAAAATCTGGATCACCTACATTTCTATTATTTATTTATTTATTTATTTATTTGCAATTTTTGTCTGGGGCTGGGTTTGAACCCACCTCCAATATATGGGGCAGGTGCCCTACTCCTTGAGCCACAGGTGCTGCCCTGGAGCACCTACATTATTTACAGGGTGTGAACTATTAATATATTACAGAATGCTAAAGCTGAAAAATGCTTTTGTTAAATCCAAAGTGGTTTTCTTTTTTTTTTTTTCTGAAAAACAGCCACATTAAACCTTTAACTATTCATAATGAGAAAACCAAAACATCTATTGTTCATATACATAAATAAATAGGGTTTTTTTTTTCCTTTTATGATTAAGGTTTTCAGGTGAGAGCTTCTCATTTTGACTATTCTCCATATCTTGAGACTATCCTGTGAAGGATGTCACATCCTCTGTACAGCCCCAAGTCCCTCTGTGACCCCCTCAAAGTGACTAATCTGTCCTCAATCCTTCCCCCTCTAATCAGTCTGTGACCAAAGAAGACTCACCAACATTCTGAACAGAGGCTGCACTGGCCAGACTCACTGCTCTCACCCTTGCTGATGATCCTCCATGTGCTGTTTCCTTTCACATGGCCCTCTTCATGGGGGCCAGCTCACAATCCCCCATTTTTTTAAACCCTTCCCTAATCCCAACTTCTCTTCTCCGTCCCTCCCAAGCTGGCCACTGCGTCTAGTCTCTGCCTCCATGCGTCCACTCCAGCATTTATAACAAATGTTTCATTGTATAACACTTGTTATGGCACTGACACATGTTATTGCATGTTCCAAATCCTAAATTACATACATGAATTTATTTTCTTCCTACTTGTTAGAAGCCTACTTATTCTATATCTAGAATATTTACCAGAATTCAGTGCTCAAGCATTTTTTGGATCTTTTGGGACCTTTTTCTGTTTTTACTTAGACTGCAAGCTCCTTGAAAGAAGAACTCATTTCCCAACTTTATAGCTTCATCGCTTAGCCACAATCTTGTGGCAAAACAGGTCATGAGAAACTATTCACTGGGTGAGGGGATAAATATAAGCTTGTAACTATTTAGTTACGTCACTAGGCCACTAAATTATCATATATACTAGACCTAAAAGCCATTTTCCCCAGAACAAGACACATGGGTACTATGGTTAATAATTGAATATATTCACTCTTTAAAGTCATATTCTTAAGTAATTTTTTAAGACTTAAGACTAGGCCTGAACAATGAAGATTTTTGTTTCATTTTATTTTTTTCTCTTGAAACTACTATCTTCTTCCAAAGGAATGGGTACTAACTGACCATTATTTGTGGAGTAAAATGTGGAGAGCCAAATATACTGGTATCAAGCTTTGGGAATATGCCAGGGAGGTTAGATCTACTTACAGTTCAGTTTTCCAAGAACCCTTTAATCTAGCTCTGAATAAGAGGTTCCACTGGCTCAGCTATGAGAGCTACATGACTAAATTTATCATTCAGTGAATATTAAAACCTCATTGTAACATATTTCTATATATACAATAAGGAATTACAAAAATTTTTGAAACCTTTTATGTCTCATCTTTTTCGTCTATAAATGAAATGTGTGCATAGCAATTAGCTTGATACCTGACCATATGAGTTCAATGAAAGGCAACAAGTATCAGCTCTGCCCAATGGGCCTCTCCATGATGACAGAAATTTTCTATTACCATGCTGTCCTATGTGGCAGGCACAAACCACATGCTACTATTGAGCATGTAAATCATGTGACTGAGAAACTCGATTTTTGTTCTAATTAACTGCAATTTTAATAATTACATGTACTTAGTGGGTGCGATAGTGGACAACACAGAGACTATGAATTGCACAAGATGGTGCTATGTCTTATTCATAATTTTACCACCTGTGGGAGAAATCAAAATAAATACAAGGCATCATTTCTGGCATTTGAACTGTGGAGAACAGAAAAACTAAGTAGATAGAGTTGACACGTTTTGTGGGGGCCTTGAGCTATGATGGGACTGTACAGTCTTGTCCAGTGTGAAAACCCAAAAGCCAAAGACAGATGCTTATTCTATTCTACCTGGATTAAACTTTATTTAGTAAGGCTTCCCTCCAATGTAATAGCTCCCCTACTGTGGAGATCAAAACAAATATTACGGAGTAGAAATTTAGGCAAGATGAGGATGTAAGAGTAGGGTGGAGAAAGGGAAATTTATTGCCCTGGTGCTGCCCATGAAATCAGTCTCCATAGCTTCCTCGGTAGTTTCTGAAGTTCCCATAAGAACCCCCAGTGCTACAAAAACCACATATTCTAGTTATCATCCTTTCTGCTCTTAGTTAACTCTCCACACCTTTCACTATTCCTCACAAAAATTTCTCTGCCTCTGAGTCAAGTGATCATCTCCTTTCAATAAATTAATTCTAGTTTGCTGAAATTTTTTAGATTATTCATGCAAATGGACGTGTGCAGCAACAGGTAGACTCTAATCCCTCACTTATTTTAACTAGAGATGCCTAATAAGACTAAATCTCATGAAACATTCACAAAAGGAGTCAAACCAGTATGTAATATGTTCCCTAAATGAGTATAGTCTGAGCATCCTATAGCATTGGGATAAGATGATCCTGGCTTAGGAAAGGGCATGTGCTGGAGAATAGATGGAAGAAAAGCCT
The DNA here is from genome assembly GCA_963574575.1 of Galagoides demidoff. Taxonomy (NCBI): domain Eukaryota; kingdom Metazoa; phylum Chordata; class Mammalia; order Primates; family Galagidae; genus Galagoides; species Galagoides demidoff. The sequence continues at coordinate 63,634 of CAUYQV010178790.1, forward strand.
GGGGGCAAGAATGCAGAGCCCATCTGTGCCACCCTGAGCAAGACAGCCAGGGATGCTAAAGAATTTTCAGTAGGAAAGAAAAGATGAAAATGACATTAGAAACTTTAGACCAACAGAATACATCATTCTAAATTTCCATTATAGATAGTAAATGCTGAAAAAAGATAAAAAAAAACCCGAGAAATTAAAAAACAACATGTCATCTATTATAAAACAACATGTCATCCATATATTGACATAAGTCAAGCATTAGTCAGGGTCAAAAGGACAGAGAACAGGTTTCAGTTCTACCTAGAATACAGGCCTTTAAATATGTCCACAGTATTGATGATTTAAAAATTGAGGGCTGATTACTTTAAAAATAATTTACAAAATACTGGCAAATGTAACTGGCAAATATAAACAGAAAATTATAATGGATCTCTCATTCTACATTCAGTTGAAAATAGCAGTCCTGAGGCCATTGTTAAGGCACAGAGTGGGCACAGAAAGTTGGAAGTCTACCCAGTTTTTACTCCCTAAAAAGCAGTGGGGATCTCAGCTAATAGAGCTGTGAATATTCAATGAAGGCCAATAATCAGTTTACCATAAAAATAGCAGCAGTCACAGCTCCCAGAGCTTTGCAGGCTTGCCAGGAGGGGTACCCCATACCCACGCACATACTGGTATGAGGTGGGGGAAACACCATCCTCATAAATGAGCCTTCAAGGCTTGTATTTTGATGCTTCTGTCACAGGAAGGATTAACAATGCACAGCTTCCTTCACTGCTGCTTTCACAGCCAGTATTTTAATATGCCCAGAATCTCTAAGGAAGCTGTTAGTAACTAACTTAAATAGGAGCAGGCAGTGTTTTACATCCATTGTTAGAATAAATAAACAAATCCCTAAAACATCCTGCTGGTTACACAGAGACAGATAGCCCTTGTTTATCAGAGTGAGCATCACACAGGGTGCACTGAGTAGGGGCACACCTTAGAGAGGCCTCCAATTATGTTCAATTCTTGTTAGACACAGACAAAATGCTATTGCTGCCATGAAAGTCTGCTGAAACTGTGCGGCTTTGTTTCCTGAGACTTCCTGCCATGAGGAGCAGGGAATAAAGCCCTTCACACAAGCTGAGCTGAGAGATTATACAAATAGGCCGGCTGGGCAACAATAGTGCTCCCCCTGGTGAGATGCCCACTCAGAAAAGGCAGAAGGTCCTTAGGGATTTACTCATACAGATGGGGCAGTTTGGAAAAACGAGCACTTAATAACTTCAACCCTAGAACTGACTGGATGCCTCTAAGCTGCAGCTTCAACAGGCCCACCTCAATGCCACCATCAAAGCAGAGTACTGTGAAAGAAAGTTCTGGAGTTTGGGAACAATAGACTTGGTGCTGTTTCAACTGCATACACTGACCTGGATATGCTTGCTCTGGCAGCCCTGTACCATGAAGTAAAGAGACCAGGCACGAGATCCCATGGTTGGGAAGCAAAAGCTGAGAGAGGATTCCCATTCCTGTACCATGATGTCCTCAGTGGTTCCTCTAGTTCAGCATGAACTAATATAGAGGGTAGAGGAAAGAGTAGTAACCAGTACAGAGGCTTGTGTGCACCGTTGGAGGGCAGGAGGCAATGCTCCGTTCAAGGGTCCCTTCACTGACAAGAGAGAGTCAAGGTGAAGGTGCACACTCTCTCCCCCCAAATCAAGCCCACCCTCAACACAGACACCACAAGCAGCAGAACAAACCAGCCTGCTAGAGCAAAGCCAGAGATACTTCCAAAGGACTCACAGGTGACCAAACCCTTTCTTTTCTTATCTCCCATGTCCCATAAGCCCTCCTAGCCCATCGAAGCCAGACTCAGAAAAGGGCTAAGGAGAAGTCACTGACACTGAACTCAACACTCCCTTCATCTCCCCATAAGTGGTAAGTAGAAGGCAGGGTGAAAGAGAATACCCCATACCCTCCTGCCATTCTAGGTCACTCAAGACAAAAACCAAGTCTGCACTGTAGGGAGGAGGACATGCTAAAGTGAGCACAATATGGGAGTTTAAAACACCATGACATCTTGATAACTTATGTAGACAGAAATGCAAGGAATGGAAAGAAAAAATAACCCAAAGGTGACACTGCATATAGGAAAGAAACAGGTAAAAACAGAGCATAGCTGAAAGTAATAATTGAAGAAAAATTAACTTTTCATATGGATACCCCACAGCTTTTAGACTGCCCAGTAATCTTGTTACTGTATTAACATGTTTAATTCTCACAGCAATTATGAGATAAAAATTGTATTATGCTCACTTGATAGAAAAGTAAACTGAGATTCAGAGAGGTAAGTTGCCCAGAGTTCAGTTACTAAGCCAGGATTTGAAACCAGGGCCATTTGGCTTTTAAAAGAGTGCCTTTTATTCTGTCAATCACCTCAGATGGTTTTCTTGATGAAAGGATAAATTCAGAAAGGCTGTCTTGGTGTGTATCAAATGTTAGCAGTAGGAGGAATTATAAGTTAAAGGCTATATTATGACAGCAACAGCCCAAACTGTGATAGTGGGCCACTAAGTGGAGATCCAGGTGGGTAGTGCCTGAAAATCCAGTGGCAGGTGGGAGGTCAAGGTCTTACAAGGTGGTCAAAGCATCTGGCAGTGACTAAACAGACAAAGGCCCGGGTGTCCTACAGGGAAACCATGACTGCATTTTTTCCCAAAGATTACCATTTCCCTAGATATGTAGCTCTTCTAGAATTGTGTTACTCCCTCTTAAAGAGAAGGAGCCTAAAGTCCCACCTCTGAACATGGCAGGGGGGGCTTTGCGGACCCCTTGATCAACAGAGTATGGCACAAGTAGCTCTGAGATTAGAAGGTAAGCATGGCTTGCATTCATGGAACCTCTAGCACACTGTGAGTGACCTTCAGAGCCTTGAAGGAGACCATGGAGAGGAACTGAAGTGCCCAGCCCACAGCCCTGGATGAGCTCCCAAAGACAGCACCAAATTGCCTGCCCTGCAAGTGACTAATCTTGAAAAGTGGATTCTCAGCGAGCAAGATGCGCTTAATATCTGTAAACTCTTCTCTGTTTTCTGCTTATTTTTAAACGTTCCTCTAGCGTGTGTTAGGTTATATCTCATCATTGTTTTCAGTTGTGTACACAGATAAACTTAAGCAGAAATGGTAGGTTTCGGTGTTGATTTCAGTGTATATACATTAGTAAGCTATGAAATTAAAAACTCTGTAATTAACTGGTAATCATGAAAATAAAAAAGAAACCAAACCAAACCAAACCAACAAACAAACAAAAAAAACCCTAACAAACAAAAAAATTTGATACCCCACAGAGCAAAAAGGAGCGATTCCTAAAAAGCCATATTAAAATTGCCAACTTAAGGAGTAAGTTGATACTTGCTATTCTCTCATGTCTGTGATGTTTGAAGGTGGTTTAATACACAGTAATAAGTACCTAATATAAGCCATAGAAACAGGACAATAGGAACAAGACTCTGGGAATATAGGGGAGAACTCATGGCAAGATCCCAGCTTAGAGGAAGTGGGTTATAGAACAGAACTTTAGAATTGATGAACAAGACAAAATATCTGTTCCTAGTCCTTGGGTGAAAAGAAAGGACTTAGTCCTGGGAATCAAAGGATAACCTCAGTTAGTAAGAACATTATGAAGCCAAGTTTAAAAAGTGTTATCTGATAATCAAGAAGTTAACTGGCCTCAGATGTGGGACAAAGAAGGGCTGTTGTAAGGAGCCAGAAATCAAGCATGTCCTACCAGAGCATATGCATCACTCCAAGATTCTAATGTCAGAATGGCAATAGTTTCAACTTTCACAAAAGTCTGATTTATTAGTCGTGGTTGCCTGGAGTAATAAGTTAAGAGACTGTGAGAGAGCATCCAGGCTCAGCAAGAAAGATTGGGGAGGCTGATTAAAGATGTCTTTCATCAGAGTAGAAAAGGCAACGCAACATGCATGCTATGAATTTCCCAGCCTTATGTTAAATGCAACTAATTTCAACATTGCAAATGTGACTGTTATCACAAGACCCAGTATCAAAGCAAGTGAAAAATGTCTCTACTGCTGCTGTGCATAGTATCAAATGTTTACTATGAATTTAAGAAAGGATCCTGAGTCACAAGATTAATGTTACATTGATAGTCTGAACCAACTTGTAGTATGACCTTAAGCAAAGCACTGGATTTCTCTTTCCCCTCCTCTATAACTTTCTAAAATAAAAATGTTTTTAATAGAATTGTTCTGAAGGTGAATGAGAGAACTCATAGGAATAAGCTTTGTAGACCATGAAGGCTGTGTGCATATGAACAGTTATTGAAACTTATTTTAAGAAGGCATATCTTTTCCCTATTTGGCCCCAAACTTTGTGTCTTATTTGTTTCAACTCCTTCATTCTTCACATCTAATCCATCCCAAGTGCTTTTACATTCCATTATAAAGCAAAACTTCTTTCCCTGTCCTTTCCCACCAGTTCCTCCTCAGTTTCTTTTCTACTGCCTAATATTTACATTCTGACATTGGCCTCCCAATGGGTACATTCACTTGACTAAACTGGACATCTAAAATTGGGTGAAGCTATATAGTTAGGAAGTTGTAAAGGCAGAACAAATAGCTGAGAAGACTTGAGTAGATGTACCTAGAGACCATGAGCTGCCCAGAGAATAACAGAATCAAGTGTCTAAGGTAGGCTACCAAAAAGAGTGAGGATTAGAAACCTGAGAATCACCAATGCAGTAAGAGCAGCTCATTTGTATTTATTTATCACCTTGGAATTTACTTATATAGGATATACTATTGTATGTTATATGTATAGGTCAATATATATTATATATTGTGATATATATTTTATATCTATACATACACCCACACATTCTATTAAGAAAGGCTACTTTGTTGTTAAAAGCTTTGAAAACTGGCTCAGTGCCTATAGCTCAGTGGCTAGGGTGCCAGCCACATATACCAGAGCTGGGGGGTTCAAATCTAGCCCAAACCTGCCAAACAACAATGACAACTCCAACCAAAAATTAGCTGGGCATTGTGGTAGGTGCCTGTGGTCCCAGTTGCTTGGGAAGCTGAGGCAAGAGAATCGCTTAAGCCCAAGAGTTTGAGGTTGCTGTGAGCTGTGATGCCATGGCATTCCATCCAGGGTGACAGCTTGAGACTCTGTCTCAAAAGAAAAAAAAGCTTTGAAAACTGGCATCCTACTTCATTAATCTTCCTGTGTAGTAAAGTAGGTCTAATTAGTATTCCCCAAATACATGGCACACTCTTCCTCTCTGCCTATAGTGCACTCTACACACCAGCATCACATCCAGTGCTCCTCCTCTCTTCTTGCTGTTCCTATTGAAATTTCCTCCATGGCGTCAGGCGTCCTCAAACTATAGCCCATGTGACATGAAGCCCACCCAGGACATTTAACCAGCCCACCAGGTGTTTTTGCTGCCGCTGCCTATCCTGTTTAGCAGCTGACTCATCCTGGGGCCCACAGTCTGGCCCTCCAACAGTTTCAGGGACAGTGATCTGGCCCCCTGTTTAAAAAGTTTTAGGACCCCTATCTAGCTCATATTGCCTCCATTCTGATTTAACACCTGGAGGAACTTCTCCTACTTTGTCATTACAGTGTTTTTAGCATTTTGCATTTGAGAATTATCCCACATCAGGTGCCAGGTGTCTGACATATGCAGATCCCCACTGATTTCTTCAGACAGGATTTCAGTAATGGTTTGCATGCTTTTTATTTCTCCTATTGCATTTTACCCATATTAGGGGCCCCGTAATAGTTTTAAGTAAACATAAGTGGACTGATAACATAGTTTATTCCAACTTTTTTTAAAAAAATCATAACTGTATTCTACTGATTTAAAAAAAAAAAAGCAATGAAAAGCCTCAGGGGGGGAGAAAAGCACATTAATTTTCATCATGTACAAAAACACCCAGATGCATTCTTTCCTTAATCACAAAGCAAGCATCAGACCTCAAAGGATACTTCTTTAATGCTGTATGTTGGTTTTAAAATATATTGTTTCATTATTTGGATGATTTCAAGTTACAGTTTTAAAAGCAGTAATTTTCCCATACACAGAAATTTCTGTCATCTATTCCATCTCTCAGACAAAGTTAATCCTTTCTGGTTTCACAATGCCAGAAACTTTTCAAAGAAATTTCATCTTTTTCGAACTTAACTGAAGAGATATTTTTTCATCCAAATTGTTTGAAAGTTTTAATTTAATATTAAAAGTCAAATTAATAAATGGTAATGCACAGAAATCTAATGTTTTATTTGAATCTACCGTATACTGTGAAAAAGCTCAGTTATTTAGTGGGTAAGACAGCATAGGAACGGTATATTCCTCTGAGGAAGGAGGGTGAAAAAGAAAATGCTTTAGGCTCAGCACCTGTAGCACAGTGGCTACTGTGCCAGCCACATACACCGAGGCTGGCAGGTTTGAACCCTGCCTGGGCCAACTGAACAACAATGACAACTGCAACAAAAAATAGCCGGGCATTGTGGCAGGCGCCTGTAGTCCCAGCTACTTGGGAGGCTGAGACAAGAGAATTGCTTAAGCCCAAAGACTTTGAGGTTGCTGTGAACTGTGACATCACAGCACTCTGCTGAGGGCAACATAGTGAGATTCCATCTCAAAAATAAAAAAGAAAAGAAAGACAGTGCTTTAGCGATTAAAAAACAAATTATATGGTTTCAGTCAAATTGGGGAAAATATTCTTGTCTCTCAACTTATACATTGTGGTCTATAATCATAACTGGTCTATAATTCATTTATTATTGCCTTTCTAGCCTGAATCTCTTGACCTACTTATTGATAATCTATTGATTTCTCAATGTGTGTCAAGAAAATGTATCCATTCTATGCATATCTTCATTCTTGAGGTTTTGTCTCCCAATCTACTAATAATGAAGGGAAAGGAGGGACATAATTACCAAGATGTCAAATACAACCTGGGTAGATCAATACTAAAAAAATAGACAAGAAAACTGAGGGCCAAGAGTACCAGGAAGAAAGTAGGAGAAAATCTCACAGAGTAGAAGTAAAAAGTTGGGACCACACATCCCTTCTTCCTAAACTATTCAGTTGATTAGAATAAGATCTTCCAGGAAGCCAGGGAAGTGATTTTCTGAAGCCAGTAAAAGTACCATAAATTTCTCTTTTTCTGAGTAAAACTGGAAACATGCGATTGACTTCATGGCATGGCACTCATGTTAATGACAATCCCTATGGTTTCTGTAGCACTAGAGGCAAAATATTATTTTGCATTATGCCAAAGACACAAAACTGAATAGGGATTTGTTTACCTTAGAACAACCTTTGTCCAGTAGAGGTGACATCTAAATGGGTAAAGGTGAAATGAGTGCTGAACTATCAGAATAACACACTAAGGGATCAGAACAGACGAGACTGAATAAACTTGACAGGCAGACTGCTGCATCTTATCTCTGCCCACTGGTAACTTCGGAGTGCTTTGTTTTCATTTCCCCCAAAGCCATCAGCATCACCATTATATTGACTGTTACAGTGAGATCCTTAATAGCCAAAATCCTTTTGAAAAATTAAGAGAAATCTCTTGCTCTATGTTTAAGAAAGATATAGTGAGAACTAAAAAGCTATACAATCAAACTTTTCCCACAGTCACCAGTTCTCTTCTGTAAGCCTGTAAACCAGGTTTTCCCTGAGCCCCTCATGGTGCTCAATGTGAGTGCCTGCAGAACTTAGGAAAGGAATACTGCAAAAGGAGCACCACAGGCTTGCTAAAAGCCTCAGTCTTGTTGACTATGCTCCAGCACAAAGAAAAGTCATTTTGGATTATTGCTGGTGATAGTAAATGATAGTAAAATTGGCCAAATGACTAATTCAATGCTGATAATAAACACTGAATTCCATGTCCAGGGACATAGAGGCTAAATGATAATTAGAAACTCAGAACACATAAAACATCAAAGTCTGTTAATTTGACTGATGCTCCCTTTTATTTATTTATTTTTTCTTTAGGTTTAAGATAGTTAAGGGAAAGATAACAAGATAAGGTGAAAAGTAAGCAGATACTTAGTACACAGTTGATATATCTGCATGATGTGGGGTGCAAGTGCATAATGGGACAGTCATAGGAGTAGACTAGGAGGCCAACCTCAATCTGACTCCTGCAGTAGAGCTTCTCTCCACTGACGCCTTTCTGAAATCCTGTTTCAAAGGGACATTGAATGCTATAGCTACTTGTGTGAAGAAGTCACTCAAAACATGTCTCACTTTCTCTCCATGATTAAAATGGGAAGAAACCATTGGTTTCATGAATAGTCAATTCTAGTAACAGCACATTGATGCTTTCTTGTTTTTCTATTTACTTATTTTGTTTATCTTCCAGGCTGGAGTGCAGTGGCACGATCATAGCTTACTGCAGCCTCAGACTCTTGGCTCAACTATTGCTTCCAGCTTACCTTCCCAAATAGCTAGGAGTACAGCATGTGCCAGTATACCTTATCTCATTTTTAAAGAGATAAGGCCTGATTTTTTTGCCGAGGCTTGTCACTATCTCCCAGTCTCAAGCAATCCTCCTGCCTTAGCCTCCCGAATTGCTGGGATTATAAGCATGAGCCACAGAGCCTGGCAATGTTTTAAAAACAGTAAGAATTAGGGGCAGAGCATATAGAAATAATGATAAAAGAAGTGTATCAAGTTATCAGTCTGAACTAATTCCACAGAACCCTACAGTAAAAAGAGACTTTAGGGTCCTCTATCCAGTCTCCCAGCTTGCAGGAATCTCTTTACAATATTCATGATAAGGAGTCATCTTGGATCTTCTTAACTGTAACTAGGTATAGTAAGCTTATTAATTTTGAGAGATTTTTTATCAAAATATTCTCCCTAATATTAAATGTATGGCAACCTCCTTTACCTATAAGTCATAGTTTCTAGTTGTACCTAGTAATTTCATTCACTCTTTGATGTGGTCATCTGTGTTCATAGTTAGGAACTTAGTAGCTATAAAACTCTGGCAAGTTACAGAGTTTCCACATCTTTATCATGGAGATAAGAGTTGTATTCATTTCACAAAGTTGTTAGAACTAAATGAGTAAACACATACAATGTGCTTAGAATTGTACCTGACAGATGATAGGCACTTGCTACATGTTTGTTGAATGATTTAAGGACAATTTGATAATTACACAAAGATGAGAGTGATAACTAAAATGCTAAGAAGCATATTTGAAATTCTAAATGATTTGATTAGGATATGACAATCAAACAGAACCCACACGATTAAAATGAGCAGTGATAAACAGAAAGTTCTACAGCAAAAGGATATTTAAAACATTTCATTAATTAACTAGAAAAACATGGCTAACAGATAATAGAAATGAAAAGATTTGGGAAGTTTTTTACCACAAAATTGGTGTGGCCCAAGAGTATGATTTGCTCACTGAAAAGTCACTGCTGAACAAGAATAAAAGCTGCATGAAAAGGTTGTGTAGGTTGTGTGAGGATAAGCTAACATATAAGTTTTCTTTTTGTTCAAATACATACATTACGTATAGACAACATCTGGAAAAATACCTAAATTGCACATGAACTTTATGGCCACCCTATATATTATAATGATTAAAACATAAAGGAAAGTCATTCTAAGTCTGTATTATTGAAAGTAAATATAATATTCTTACTCGCATGCTCTAAATCTAAAACTAGTCCAGGTCATCTTATCCTTTTTGGTACCAGTCTGATTGTGTTCTCAGAATAAAGGTCTCAGTAACATAAAACAAAATGCAGAGAATTTGCAGAGAATTACAAAGGTAATTATATTAAAATTTCATTTGAAAATTGTTTTAAAAATATTGCGATATGTTTACCTATGATCTAATAGTGGTACAATATCACTAATAATTAATTTAAAATAGTGATGCTCTTATAGAAAATGTCAAATTTCTATAACAACTACAATGTAATATGAAAACACTTGATTTCTATGAGTTACAGAGTCACAAGACCTAATGTGGTTTGTTGTTTGCATTTGTCATTGAAGAAAGTGATAAATTTTAGAAATTAGCTTTTGGTAGGGAGATAGGGAAAAGTAATGTTTTTTCCTTCTTCGCTCTTTTTGTTTCTACCTACATTCTCACCAGACTTTGTTGAGAAGTCTACATGTATACCAACAAATTCCTGGGGATGACTAATGTCATCCATTTCTTAGGAGAATGATAGTGAATGAGAAACAACCTAGAGGAAGACGTGCAGCAGAACAAGGAGTCTGGAAATCTGGCTAAAGGAAGATGCTTACCCAACAGAGAACAGCCTGATAACTGCCTCCAAGTTACAACACAGCACCTCTACCTTTACCTCAGTACTCACACTTTACTTGTGCTACATAGGCCAGGGCTTCTCCCCAATCCTTTCTTCAATCTTCCAGTTTCTTCACAGATGATGAAACCTCAGGGACATTATCACGGGACTAGTTAACCAGCTGAGATTTTTCTCTTATTTTTATCAGTTCATATCAACACATAATAGTTGAGTTCCTATTTTGCATATAAATGAGACTAGGGACTGTCAGAGGTTAAATGGGTAGGGATGGGAAGAATATAAAAAACAGAAAATTGGCCTTTGCTTACCATTCAGCAGGTAACTATGTGTGGGGAATGGGGTGGGAAAAACCGAGTATTTTATTTATCAAATAACTATTTATTTATTAACTGTTCCAGATGGATAACATGTCAGAGGTAGTACAATAGTTCTGTATGTACATTAGACGTAGCAGGCATGTTACAAATGCCATAATGACTGGGGATATATATTCAAAGCCAAACTGAGTAAAACAATGTCTGACAACAGGATAGATTCTTGGGCATCAGGACTATCTAAAAAACCCAAGATAAAACCTCTATTGCTATAATAGTGATAAAAACAGAGCAGGACAAGCACACAGATGAGGGAATGGCAGATTTTGTCTGGAATAGATGAGTGAAGGGGACATTTTACTAGGCCTTGAGGGATGAGTAACATTTCAACAAATGAGCATGAAGGAGAATGCTTGCTTCCCAGGCTGATGAAAGACTGGGCGGGGAGTCATCAAAGTTCCTTCTGGCAATGAGGACAGTGGGATGTAACTGCAGCACTGGGTGAATGGGCTAAGGGCAAGGCAGAGAGAATAACAAATGATGCAGCTGTAAAAACTGATGGGCAGCAGACTGTAAATGACTTGTAATCATCTGCTAAGAACTATGGGTTTCATCTTAGAGCAAATGGGAGTCATAGAAGGCTTGAGACACAAGAAGTGAAATGAACAGAACTGTTTTATGAAGGGAACTCCGGCCACTCAACGAAGCACAGGGTAGACAGACATAAAGATTAGAAGCAAGAAGATAGTAAGAAGCTAATATGACAGTCAAGTAACTCCCAAAAGGGAGGGAATGAATTGAAGATATCTTAGTGGTAGCTTTGGCTGGATTTATATTTATAATTTGGTATAATCTTGATGCTTTAAATCTTCCCTTCTCCTTATTCCTACCCCAAACCACTACTATCTCAAATGCCTTTTTATGGCCTGAATTACATATACAACCATGCATATATACATGCACACACTCCCACACACTCTTTCCATCTGTCTCTCTCTCTAAGATAATATCGAGAATAAGATTTAGCAGCACTGGGCCAACATGTAAGAGGTCAGGAGACCTGGTCTACAATGGAGATTTCAGCAGTGATAAAAGTGAAGTTCCTTCTCTTTCAAGTAAGTAAAAGTACCAGATTCTTTTTGAATGTAAGGAATTCTGTAAACTATACAAATCACACACTTCTTGTAGCCTTACCAAAAAAAAAAAAAAAAAGCACTGAACTAGACATGTAGTTCGGCCATGTAACCATTCAACGTAACACAATCATAGGTTTATGTGTTTGATACCTTCTGGAAAAATTAAACAATGTGAAAAGATTATTATTCCCACATGAGAAATGAGAAATTGCAGATAATGAACAATTATTGGTGAAATTTTAACAGACAGAAGGAAAGCCACGTGGTATGTAACACTCTTTTTTTTTTTTTTTTTTTGGTATGTAACACTCTTGAAGGAGCACAAGTTGTCAAATGATACCACAACTGTATATTATTTATCTCCATTTTATTTCTGTTTATTTTATTTAAAATTTTTTTGAGCAAAGTTCAATAGTTTCAGAAAGAGTAAGTCACTTTCCTGATTAGTAAGTAGAATAGATCAGATTGAAACCCAGGTCAGTATAGAAATGTTTATTAGGAGCCTACACAGACACTCAGAAGGAAGTGATAAATATGGACTGGTGTAAAGAGGGTAGGGTTTGATTAGAACAAGAATGATAAGAGAAATAGCAGAATGAATAAAGCAATAATGGGTGATAGGAACAGATGGATAAAAAAGGATCAAGAGATAGATGACTGAGGAAGGAGAAAAAAGAAAAAAAAAGCTATGATATCAATGCTCTAAAATTGCAGTCATGGTTATCTTTCACCTAGTAATTCCTCATTATGGAGCCTGTAAACATTTCTAGGGACACTTTTGTTTCTTCTATATAATTAAATAGCAAAGAGTAACTTCTAGCCTTAATATAAACCTTAATTTTACACACATCATTTCATTCTTCTGTTCTACATAAATTGGTGAAGAATGCTTAAACAAATTTTGAAGCACCACCTTTGAAAACAGCATACAGAGGGGAAGAGAGGTATCTTATGACATTCTCTTTCCCATTTGGCTTATTCCACGCATATGCATTTTATTTTTTTCTCTCAATGTTAATTTCAGAATTCTTTGACTCACTCATGTTAAGTGAAAACCTTCAGTAAATTCAAATTTTATTTTTAGCAAATTATTTTCAATTTAGTGGTAAATTAGCATCAATAAAGAAGAGTAGTTAAAGTTGTCAAGGTGCTAAAGGGAAACCCCTTCTTTTTAGCCTTTCCTTTTATGTGTATCTGACATAAGGAAAACAAATGCTTTGTTTCTAACACTTAATACTTCACTGATGACACTTTTCTTCACCAACACATGTTTTATATTTTGTTATAAATATCTCATAACACTTGTTCAACTTACATTTCTTCTTAAAACTTAGGGACAAAATAAGTGATATATGAAACTTAGATCACTCATCCAACTCAGCTGTGTAACTCCTGCATTGATAGAGTATGATATTTTACGAAGCATACATTCTGTTTTCTCTGCTTTACGGAACCTCAGAACTCATCTGATCTGCCGTAGTAGGGTGCCTTGGGATGATGTGAATGTCCCCCAACAGTATTCCAGAAAATAAGCCACCAATTCATTACTGAAAGCAATAGAAAAACAATCTTTGCCATATCCCACATGATTGTTAAAAAAAATAAAAATCACAGTTTCTATGTGAGAATATCGATCTGGCCACATCCGTCTTGTATTCTTCCATATTTTCCCTCCCCTGTCTACCCAGAGAACTCTATGTAGGCCAAAAAGCACTGTCCGAGTCAAACCTTTCTATACTCACAGAATTATTCTTTCTGTAGGCACTGTATTCATGTTTTGATTAGAGTGCCTATTGCATTTTATTCTAAGTATCTATTTATCAGGATGTGTAGTTCATCATTTATGCTACTGGCTGACTGAAGCACTCATCTTTTAATGTCAAAAAAAAAAGAACCAGTGGTGAATGGCTTGTCTTTAAATGTGAACAGCTTTTTCATGTCCCCAAACATAGGCAACTTAATATTTTTATGTTCCATACTAAAGTTGTAGGGAACCTTTTCCTCCAAAGCAGAGATGGAATGCTCTAATATACCCCTCCACTGTGGACTGTAGTAGGAGGGCCTGTTCTACCCAATCTCATCAACTAAAGCAGGCACTTGACTCAGGGTAGTCTTCAATACAGCTAGCCCCATGTCTTTTGCCATATGTGACTGGTTCGCTGTACATGAATTCTTAATCCTAGAATCTGAGATTAACCATGATTCTCAAAGCTCCTTTCACAGTTCCTTTTAGAAGTTCTCCACGTAGGCAGCACCTCCATAATCTACTGTACAGTCTCATTCCCTTGGAAAGTTTTTAGAGAAACCTTCACATTGATCACATGCTTTGATTTAGTTTGTTACCCATTCAAAGCTGAGATGTCCCAGTTTACCAGGCTTTAGCATTTAAGTAAGTTAAATACTATGTGAAGAAACCTAAATCTGAGAGATGAAGAAAATTGAAATTTCAAACTGGTATTCCTAACAGAATATTGCAGAATTCTCCCTTATCAAAGAAATAGCTACATATTCTTTGCCACAGTCAGTGGTACCAGGATGAGTGTGAAACTTTATAAAATGATGTGGGAGAACCTTAGAAGTCACAGCCTGCATTATTTTTCTGGTTTATAAGAGCATGGAAGATTATTAAAATCTTGACCCCTGGAAATGAACAATTAAACCAAGGTTCAGCAGTGAAATATAAAAAAAAATAGAGAAAAAGCATCTTTTCTTTTTAAGAGAAGAATATTGGTGATGAGGATACTGGTAAGGTACAAAAGATCATCATCCTCAAGCATTTCTTCTATCCTTCAAGTCCCTACACAAGGGTTGCTTTATCAAACTTTCACTGATGCCTTTCTTTCTATTGGACTTATAGATTATATTTCATAATTTATGATTCATTTTACACTGTTTAAACCTGTACAATTATAATATCCTGTATATATTGGCGGCACCTGTAGCTTATTGGGTAGGGTGCTAGCCAAATACACCAAGGCTGGCCGGTTTGAATCTGACCCAGGCCAGCTAAAACAACAAGGACAACTACTACAAAAAAATAGTCAGGCATCGTGGAGGGTGCCTGTAGTCCCAGCTACTTGCGAGGCTGAGGCAAAAGAACTACTTAAGCCCAAGAGTTGGAGGTTGCTGTGAGCTGTGATGCCACAGCACTCTACCCAGGGCAATAGCATGAGACTCTGTCTGAAATAAATAAATAAATAAATAAATAAATAAACAAACAAACAAGATCCTTGATACAGAATCTTATTTCTTCTGGATTCCTTAACATGCCTACCCCAATATTAAGTACATGGGCCATTATAAAAGTTTTGAGATACACAAAAATCAAGAAATACAGCCTCTTTGGAAAGAGGCATGGAGAATCCTCAAAGATCTCAAATTAGATCTCCTATTTGACCCCACAAGCTCACTACTAGGTATTTACCCAGAAGAAAAAAATAATTGTTTTATCATAAGGACTTTTGCACTAGATTGTTTATCACAGCTCAATTTACAATCACCAAGATGTGGAAACAACCTAGATGCCAGTCAACTCAGGAAGGGATTAACAAATTGTAGTGCATGAACACCATGGAATACCAATAAGCTATAAAAAAAGACAGTGACTTCAAATCTTTTGTAAAATCCGGGATGGAGTTGAAATATATTCTTAGTACAATATCACAAGAATGGAAAAGCAATTATCCAATGTACTCAATACTAATATGAAGCCAATAGACTAATGCATGCCCACATAGGAGAAAAACTTATTTAAATTCAGGTTGGGGGAGGGGTCATGAAGAAGGGGAAGAGGAGGCGTTAGGGTGCTCTCAATGAATGGGCATGGGGTAGGGTGTTTGGCACACCTTTTGTGTGTAGGACATAACCACAGGAGGGACTCTACATAACTAAATCAAGTATTTTGACCTGGTTGTTTGTACCCTCACATTAACTTAAAATTAATTTACTTTTCAAACAATATAAATAAAGAGACCAAAAAAAATTGCAAAATCCATCTAGACAGACACAAGTGAAGCCCTCCCACCAAAACTGATAAGCCAGAGCAAGTTAAAACTTGCACAGGTAAATCAGAAAGGACACTGTTAACTATGTCTTAAAAGTGAAATAATACACCATAGCACAAACTTTCAGAGTGACCTGAATCCCTAGTAGGTGACTAGTTGATTAATCAATTAGGTAGATTAAGAAACATATTTTAGCAATAACAAGACCAAGTGCCTATCTGAGATAAAAAAATTCAGAAGGTAATTGGCAAAATTCCTGGAATTAAAGAGTACTCTATGGAGCTGTTTTTAATCAATGTTGGGAGTCACACACAGCAAACAAGAAAAATTGAGCTCAGGAACAACGACTCTTTCAAAAATCATCCTATTGCATTTGTAATACTCAAAGCATTTATGTTCATACATTTTGGTGATTTTTTTTTTTTTTTTTAGAGTAGAGTACTATGGTGTCACAGCTCACAGCAACCTCCAAATCCTGGGCTTAGGCGATTCTCTTGCCTCAGCCTCCTGAGCACCTGGGGTGACAGGCTCCCACCACAATGCCTGGCTATTTTTTGTTGCAGTTTGGCCCTGGGCCGGGTTTGAACCCACTACCCTCATTATATGGGGCCAATGCCCTACCCACTTAGCCACAGGCACCACCCAATTTTGGTAATTTTTTTAAACACAAAATTGCACAATGTCACAAAAACATACAAGGTAGAGGGCAGTGGCATAGTCATAACTCATATCAACCTACAACTCTTGAGTGCCAGTGATCCTCCTGCCTTAGCCTCTTGAGTAGCTAGGACTACAGGTATACACCACCACAACCAGTTAATTTTTCTATTTTTAGTAGAGAGTTTAGCTATGCTCAGGCTGGCTTTGAAGTTCTAAGCTCAAGGGCTCCTCCAGTCTCAGTCTCCCAGAGTGCCAGGATTACAGGAGTGAGCTGCTGTACCCAGTCTATGGTAATTCTTTTTTTTTTTTTTTTTTTTTTT
>CAUYQV010178795.1:0-12289 GCA_963574575.1 Galagoides demidoff
GCTGCTGATCCTGCCCTGCAAAGAGGCTTGGTCCTTTGTAAGAGCTGTAGCACATCTATCCTGCTCTACAAAGTGGCTTGGCTCTTTGTAAGAGTTGTTTTCACAAGAGTTGTAACACTTGCATACTGCCCTGCAAGGAGGTTTGGTTGTTTGAGTTGTAAATAAAACCACTGTTCATTCTGTGGTCTGTCGATTCATTCATCGAATCGTCAAGACCAAGAGCCTGGAAATCCAGTGTTAGAAATCGGGTATCACTTAGAGAATTCTTGGAATCTTGGATTCGTACTGTGGCTTTATATTACAAGTGAATTGAACTTGATCTAAGTAAACCTATATCTACTTTGTGCTGTGTGTACTTGTTCTAACACATTTACTTACTGTTGTGTGGTAATAACTGAGTGACAACTGGACTACTCACAGGTCAGTAGCTAATTATACACACACAAATCTATATATACACGTGTGTGTGTATAATTAACCCCCAGGAGGTCAGGATCCTGTTGTCATCACTGGTTCCCCAGGAACAAAAATAGCGCCATGAAATCAACTCTGCAAATATTCATGCCACAGTGTAGGGTGACCAGAGGTCCCGCTTTTGGTGGGACAGTCCCGCTTTTTAACAATTTGTCCCGTGTCCCGCAGCATTTTTAAAAAGTCCCGATTTTTGGAAAGAATGCACAAACCGGCAGGAGAATAGGAAAGGAATATATGGTTTTCCACTGCCATGTGGCTATTTCGCCAGAATATGAGTTTTATATTATTTTTGTTAATTTTATAATGTTAAACTGTAATAATAACAAATAGTTGTTGAGAAGTGATTATGGAGAACTGCTTATCAAAGTTTGCATTGTTGTCAGGCCCTGCTCTGCCCCTGTCCCGTGCCCCACCCCTGCCCCGCCCTGCCAATGTTGTCTCGCTTTACAAATGTTTAAATCTGGTCACCCTACACAAGTGTTTACATAGAAAATGAGTAAAGGGCTGAATAAAGATATTATCATTAAGAGCAAAGGCTTCCTTGGGTCACTAACAAGTTTATTGGGAACTGAATGTAGGGTAAGAACACACACACAAAGTAGATGTAAAATTAAATCTACGTCTCCACATGTTAGTGATTGTAAATTCGGCTGCGATAAACAGCCTAGTACAACTGTCTTTATAATAAAAGGTTTTTTTTCCTTCTGGATAGACGAGAAATTAAAAAGGATATCCATATTAAATTTTCAGTTTTGCATACTATCAATTTACAAAACAAAAGAGAAAAATGGCCAAGAATCAATTCAGGTGAGGCTGGGCAGTGGCTCACGCCTGCAATCCCAGCTCTCTGGGAGGCCAAGGTGGGTGGACTGCCTGAGCTGAGGAGTTTAAGACCAGCCTGAGCAAATATGAGACACCCCCCGCTCTTAAAAACAAAATAGCCAGGTATTATAGCTGCCATAGCACTCTACCAAGGGTGACAAAGACTCTGTCTCAAAAAAAAAAATAAATAAATAATCATTCAGGTAGCTTCTGACCATCATAACAGATTCCATAGACACACCTGCTTTCCACACATTCTTAATTAGAATTCTTTCGCATTCACTGACTGACCCCCCCCCCCAATTTTTTTTCAGCAACTAAAACATGCCAGGAGCTGGAGATAAGTCTGAAGATTCAAAGACAAGAACAGATAGCTCTTATCTTCAAGCTCATAGTCTAAGTCAGAGGTTCTCAAACATACATAATGACCTCCAGGATAGATTATTAAAATGTAGATTCCCACCCCCCCTTACAGTAATATACCACACTCTCAAAACCATTGATCAATAACATATCACATGTTTTGTGACAAAGGAACATATCTCAGAATCTTTGAACATGATTCTGGCAGGGAAGCTGTGGGAGCAGGAAAGAGGTGTTCCCAATCCAAACTTGGAGATCAGGAAAAAATTCCCAGGAAAGGTGTCCTTAAATGACCACAGGCGTGAATCCTCAATAACCTAACAACCATGAGGACACACCCTGCTTCCGGAGAACTGCTGGGTACCAAGAACAGTCACTGTGCC
This sequence comes from Galagoides demidoff, assembly GCA_963574575.1. Taxonomy (NCBI): domain Eukaryota; kingdom Metazoa; phylum Chordata; class Mammalia; order Primates; family Galagidae; genus Galagoides; species Galagoides demidoff. The sequence continues at coordinate 2,043 of CAUYQV010178795.1, forward strand.
TCTGAAAGTCACTGAACACCAGCTCCAAAGTACCAGCCCACGTGGCGGCACAGATAAGCCTAACTCAGACCCTTTTATTTGGGTGTGACAAAATATAAAAACAGAATTCTAGACCTTGACTGGATGCTGCAGCCTCAAAATCCAAGCTTCCAACCTTAACTTGAGTAGCCACTTCAGAGCAACAGTCTATTCACATGCTAATTATTTTTCCAAATAGTGCCCCACTGACCCTGGTGGCTCAACATTGAGATGATTTTTTTTTTTTGCGCTCCTTTTTATTTTATTCATCTCTGCAATCCGCCCATCAGCAGGCAAATCTCATTATTGTCAGGGTGTCAAACTGCAGCAACATTCACACCTACTACTACCTTTCTAATTTAGCGCTTTAGATCTAGAAGCTGATACCCAAGGGGGAAATAAGAAAACAGTGCCGGGAAGGCAAGGTGGGTCTGGGCTAGCTAGCGAGTACAACTGTTAACACTTAAAATATCCCCCAGCTGGGCGCAACTCTCACACCTGTAATCCCAGCACTCTGGGAGGCCGTGGCAGGTGGATTGCCTGAGTTCAGGAGTTCGAGACCAGCCTGAGCAAGAGCAAGACCTCATGTCTGTTAAAAATAGAAAGAAATTGGCCAAGAGTTGTGGCAGGCACCTGTAGTCCCAACTACTCAAGAGACTGAGGTATGAGAATCCTTTCAGCCCAAGTGTTTGAGGTTGCTATGCGCTGTGACGCCACAGCACTCTACCTAGGGCAACATAGTGAGACTGTCTCAGAAAATAATGGTAATAATAAAACACCCCAACACTTGCACCAACTACCACAGAAGCCAGCAAACAACACATGCTCAATAAATGTTCACTGAGTCATTTATTTTTGGCTCCTTGCTCCTGTTTTTTTTTTTTTTTTAACTTTTAATTCTTAACCAGGTGCAGCATGGTGGAAGTTGATAGAAAACTGAGCACTACTCAGGAAACACAAATAGATAAGAAAATTTAGAGAATTACAGGCAATCAATGCTTATGGTCTTCCTCATACACACCCGATGTGGTAACAATAATTTATCATAAAACACCAGGCAAACACTACTTACTAAATGGCTTCCAAATTATGGAAAATAAATGTCCATTCTTTATTTCAGTCTTAGATTTGCCTTCAACCTCTTTTATTTTATTTGGATTTTACTACTCAGAAATTGTGCAACCTAAGGCCTGGCAGCAAATTCAGTGAATACACAGAATGCACTCTCAAGGACTTTTTTAAAAATAGTGCACACTGGGTCACAAACGAAGTTCTCATTATAAAATATAAGATTCTCCTTGCAACAACAGGAGAAACAGATAGGAAGGTGAATAGCTAAGAAGGGTCCAGTAGGACAAGATAGGGGAAATGAGAACTATTTCCTCAACCCACTTGCAAAATATCCCCAACCTCCCAGTTTAAAATCTACCCCTATGAAATATACCATCCCTTTTTAATGCATGTGAGCAAAGATAGAATATAATAATTTTCTTCAAAGTTCACATGGGCAAAGATAAAATGCAGTAATTCATTTCACTTCGAGATGTTTTTCTCCTCTATTTCCAGAAGTCCCTGAAGCCACTGTCACAAAAATAAAAGGACTCTACTTTTCCTGTTGTAACACTTGTTAATGTCAGATAATAAATATTTATTAACACTAACTGACAGCTCTCAGAAGATTGGCAGATGCCAGATTGCATGGTAGGTTAGAGTTATTTCAGGAGAAAAGTGAATCTGGCGGGGGAATAAATTTCTCCTGCCAAACACAATCCAGGAGCTACTAAACCAGAAAGGGAGTGATGGCCAAGGAGCCCAAGCAGAAGCGAAAGGCCCAGAACCCAGGAGTCAACAAGAAAATAGGCCAGGTACAAAAACCAGGAGACTCATTCTGGCAGCAGGTTTCCTGCAAGAGGTTGGCTGGGCCAGGAGAAAAGGGTCAGTGATGGTGTGATAGGGGAGCTGCTTGTCAAAGGGCCAAAGGGATCGCTCAGTGACCTGGGAGAATCTGTGCAAGCTGCCCATTTCACAAGTGCCATATCCCCCCGTCTCTCCAACAATCTGGATCAGCGGCATTCAGCTGAAATCTATCATGCTCTCTGACTAGTATGACACTTTTCCTCTATTTGGAGAAATAACCCTTTGCAGACTAAATAAAGCTTTTTATATAACACACCAAAGGCAAATAGGTCGAACAGCACAGACTCATAGGGGAGGCAGCATGTGCCCGTTAGCTTTGCTTGCCTTGCTTGTGAGCAAATAATAAAAACCTTTCTGAACAAATGATAGTGAACTCTGAAACCAGCAAAACATTTTGGGCACCCTGCCACAAAGATAGCCTCCAAGCAACTGCAGGCTATTTGCTGTCCCATATAGCGCTCTCTTTCCTGCCATGTTCTGGATCTGTGGTTAAATGAGTCCAGCACAGAAGTATAACCTCGATGCCTTAATGTGAAAAATCACTACCAAATCCTAGATTAAAGGCTGAGGAGAAACTGATGACTTTTTAATATGATGGTGCATATGGAATGTCATTGAAACTAACGTCTTATCGTCATTTAGCATCTAAATGTCTTTTTTCCTGTATTAACCTAAAGTTTCTACTAACACAAATAGCCACCATTTATTACAATCCTCCCCACAATTTGCCAAGTTAGATGCACGGAATCTTGCAAACGCCTTTAAATATTTACAACACCCCCATTATCTCCACTTGCAACAGAGGAAACTGAGGCTTAGAAGAAAGCATAGTTGGGATTTAACTTTAAGCTCAACTCCATGGCCTTTTTCTGCTAACTCTAATATGGTCTATAAAATATATGGAAAATGGGATTTCCAATAAATAAATCTGGGATTTTACCATCCATCTGAAAATAATTTATCAGTACATGAAAAATGTAATGAAATAGTGAGGGCACCTAACTAATAACTAGTTTCAGCTCAGTTTGGGATGATGATGGTTTCCACACCAGCCAAAGAGAAAGGAAATACAGAAATTCAGTCCAAGGACTGAAACCTCTGGCCCAGGGATCTGGACGTAACGTCTGTCTTCTAAGGTAGTGGTTAGCCTTCTTACAGCTCAAAAGATATTCAAAGAAGCCATTCAAAATATGCCACTTCGCAGGAATTTCCTTTGTAATCATTAAGAGTTTAAAAGTCAGGAATCAACAACAAGAAAATGGGCAATGTATGAAAAGGCAATTCACTGAAGAGTTAATCCCAATGGTCAACAAACACAGTAAGAAAGGTTCAATTCCTCAAGAAAGAAATCCAAGTTCAAACATTTATATACTACTCTTAATCTCTCCATCCTTTGTGGATGGTAATTTAACAGTAAAAGCATATTTGTCCCAGCAATTACTCAAGTGAGCTAAGATATGTGCACACAGGTACTCTTGAATAATTTTTTAAGTGAGATGCCATGGATACAGGGTGGCTTCAACTTGGCTTCAGAAAAGCAAAAATAAAGGTGTACATTTGTATCTTCATAGAAAAAAGTATAGCAGGACAAATGATGCTCTTAATATTGGTTATGGAGAGTGGATGGGGGGAGACGGTGATTGGTGGGGTCACCTCTGGTTTATCCTACAAGGGTACAAATGAATCTTTCTAAAAGCAGAGTATGAATGTCTTAACTCAATAACTAAGAAAATGACATGAAGGCTATGTTAACCAGTTTGTTGACAGCATTTCAAAATGTATATGAAAACAACACACTGTACCCTATGATTGCATTAATGTACACAGCTATGATTTAATAAATAAATAAATAAAAATATTGGTTATGGAGGGAGAAGAGAGAAAGAGAAATTTTGATGGTGAGCAATTTTTTTTAAGAAGGAATCTTATTACTTAAGGTATTTTTAAAGACACTTAAATACATGACAAAAAAATGAGCCTTGGGGTCAAAATTTTCTTATCATAAAATGCTCTTTTTACTTGAGAGCAGCTCTTCAGAGGACCACATGGATTCCTGCCCAGCTTGCAACCCAAGTTGCAATACCCTAGGTGGAGACAGAAAGTTTGGCCTGTGTTCCTCTAGTGCTAGAGTAAAATTTCACTTCAGCACAATGGTAGAACTCGGCTATGACTCATCTTCCTCTGCCAAACAATGAAAGTTCTAGTTCAGTGGGAAAAAACTACTTGACTTGCCAGTTCACTGAACTGTTCAAATTAAGGTCAAAATATTGGGACAGGAGCAAGGGAGTCGCTGTGCCCAAATCCTATCTAATTCCCACACTAGCCCCCTCAATGGCCCTCAACAAGTTCAGGATTTAGGAACAGTTAGAATAGGAAGCAGCTGGTGCCCTCTGAGTAGAGGTCAAAGAACCCAAGTGAAAACATGAAACAGATCCAAGACCAGTTTCATGAGCTCGCCTTTCAAGTAATGCCAAGAAAAAACACACTAGAAAGACTACAGCATGTACAGCCATATACCATAATGAATAGGATGTTTGATTTCCTAGTCCCAGACTTGAAACACCAGGCAAAGCCCATTATCAACTGCATAGATTTTTATAACTTTTAGAGAACTTATTATTCCCTTTGTTTACCTGAAACTATTACAATAGCTTGCAAAGTACTTTAAAATGTGTTACATCCTGAATCCTGACCACAACCCCCCTGGGGGATTCTACAAGTGGGGAGACCCCATCTCAGAGGTTCATGGTCGATGGCAGGGGTAACTGGAACCCAGGTCTTGAGGGCCAAACCCCATCCTTTGAAGAACTGCTTAGTACCATGTTAAACACATTTCTCACCCTCCCCAATTCTTTTGTTTCAAACAACTCATTCTCTCTACCTTTTTCTCCCAACTTAACAATTCTAATTCTTGTGCCTCTGCAAATTATATTTACCTGGGCTTCCTAACCACCAAGTCATTTTCCCTACAAACATGAAGATCAGCACAAAATGTACAAGTCCTAACAAATTTTCCAGACAGACCTCACTACCCTTATCACTCCAAATTCTGTGCTCCTTTATCTGGATACAGTGGATCAGTGGCTCAGGTGGTCCCTAATGTATGACAAAGACAACCACACCCCTTCCTTCCAGCTACCACCAGACTTTGTATTAACCCTCACACTGCCCCCTTCCAGGTGCTGGCCTGTGCAAAGGAAGAATTGTGTACGTCCCCACACCTTCTCCAGAGCAAGGCATTTACTACATAGGTAGCTAATAAATGATGACCAAATAGAGAAAAGAATAAAACATTACAGAAGCCCACAGCACCCCAGAGGTCATAAACCTGCAGGAGTTCCAAGAACTGAAATGAGCTTTGTAAGAATGAGCCTTGAGTCTGGACACAGTGGGTCACGCTTGTCATCCTAGCACTCTGGGAGGCCGAGGCGGGTAGATCATCTGAGATCAGGAGTTCCAGACCAGCCTGAGCAAAGTGAGACTCTGTCTCTAATAAAAACAGAAAACATAGCCAGGCATTGTGGCGGGTGCCTATAGTCCCAGCTATTTGGGAGGCTGAAGCAAGAGGATTACTTGAGCCCAAGAGTTTGAGGTTGCTGTGAGGTATGACACCACAGCACTCTACCCATGGCAACAGAGTGAGACTCTGTCTCACAAAAGAGAGAGAGAGAGAGAAAGAAAGGAAGGGAGGCCAAGGAAAAGAAAGGAAGGAAAGAGCCATGCATGAATCAGGAGTCCAGAAGGGCCGCCCAGTAGCATCTCCAACTGGCCCCACTCCGCATTCACACTTGCCCAGCCCCTGATGAAATTCTTATTGCCAAAGTTCTCAACCTGCCTTACCTCATAAAGACACCATCCGCCAGGAGCCCTGTCTCCACATTCACCCAGAGTAGCTGCCTATTCCCTGTGACCTCTTCCTGGACATGTCTTTTCAGACATTGCCAATGCTCCGGCTAACATACCACACTCCCCTGCATCAGCCCAGACCGAAACTGACCCTCTGTGCAATCTCCTCTCAGCTTCCTGTTGCTCAGAATTCACTCATTCATCACCCCATGGGCAAGTACTGAGGCACTCCTGCGTGGCATGCCGGCAGTCAGGTGCTGGGGGACAGAGGTTACAGAGCTTCCTCTTCTTGGGGAATGACAACATTCCCCTGTCTCCCTGCCCCGTGGCTCCACATGGGACACCCTTGGAGAACTTTCAAAAAGCCACAGAGTCAGAGCTTAATCCAATTAAATCAGAGTCTCTGGCTCTGGGGCTCCAGCACCTGGGTGACTGTAATGCGAGCCCAGGCTGTGAGTCTTTTAACCTGTCCATCTAAAGAGGAAATGGCTGACACAGAGTCCTGCCAGCAGCAGGAAAGCAGGAAGGATGGTAAGATAAGCAGGGCCTCCCAGAAGCGGTTTCCTGAGGCAGGCAACTTCCAGACATAAATCATCCAGGCATTAATAGATGCCTCAGTGTCCTGTAAGGCCTCCAAATATTTTGTTTCATATTTTCAAGCCTTTAAGAAAAAAAAAAAAAAAACTTCATCTCTCTCACTTATTGTTAACATTCAGTGAAAGTGTGAGGGTTTTTGGTTTTTTGTCTGTTTGTTTGTTTTTGAGATAAAGTCTCACTTTGTCACCCAGCTATAGTCTAGCAGCTTCATCACAGCTCCCTGCAACCTCAAACTCTGAGTTCAAGTGATCCTCCTGCCTCAGCCTCCCAATTAGCCAGGACAACAGCCATGCACCATCACTCCCAGCTAATTTTTTTCTGTTTTTTTCTAGAGAGAGGGTCTTGCTCTTGCTCAGGCTGGCCTTGAACTCCTGGCCTCACACAATCCTCATGCGTCAGCCTCCCAGGGTGCCAGGATAACAGATGTGAAACACTCTTCCAGGCCTATAAGCCTACAGGTTAAGGCCTGGCTAAGTTTGTTTTTGTTTTTTTGTTTTGTTTTAATATTATTTCTACAGATAAGGTCTTTCTCTTAGGCTGGTCTCGAACTCCTGAGCTCAATCCAATCCTCCCACCTCAGCATCTCAAAGTGCCAGAATTATAGGTATGAGCCACCACACCCAGCCAAAGCTGTTATTTTGAACATTAATTTTAACATCTTTATTTCTAACAAGATCACTAAAGAGGTCTACACTACAGATACACAAAGAAATCCAAGTTGGGTAACAACCAATGAGAAACAAGAACAGAGCCCAGGCCCTCAGGGAATTTGAAGTCATGTACCCATTGATTGTTTTTATTATTATTAAAATGACATGCCCTGAAATACATGTTGTTAAAAACAAATGTTTTCTATTACCTTATAGCCTTTTGACTGGTCATAGGTCAAGAAAGAGTGCTATCTAAATAAACCAGAACTCAACCAGGACAGCCTTTAAATATACTTAACACTGTAAGCTACTCATTTAAAAGCCTGCCTACTATTTAAAGGTTTGTTTGTATTTTTCTTCTAATTGTCTTCTGATTTCAACCTCTATAGTTACCCCAGACCCTTTGCAGCAAGACAGACAAAGACCAGCAAACCACAGAGACTATTAACACCAGGGAAAGAAAGAGAATTAAGTGAGAGTCCAAAGAAATCTTTGAAAGGGCACGTGCTGCTCCCATGCACAGACTTGTAATTCAGGTCCCTGAGAGGTATTTTGATTTTGTGTTGGAACTTCATGGGTTTTTAGAGAGAAAAGGGCCAAACAAGAAAAGCTTCGCACACCAATCTCCCATGATGCTTGTCCAAGAAACCAAATTTACTGAAGACACGGGCTGCTCCAAACACTGCCGTTTAATTTGCTCCACAGAGAATGATGCTCATACACTTAACACCGCGGTCACTGGGGTTACGGAGGAAAATGCGAAGGAGGGTAATTCCAATACAGAAAAAAGAAAAACAATTTTTAAACACCTCTTACCAGCCTCCAAGTTTCTGAGTAACAACATTCATGCACCATACGATGGTCAAAGAAAACACATCATTTTAGGGTTTTCCTCATAGGAAAGCTCAAGATCCGTACACACATCCATGCAGGAAACAAGACAGGGGCGTCTAAACCATTCCGAACAACTAAGTCGCCCTGGAAGTAAACTCGAGGGAGAGAAAAGCCTCGACACCGTCCCTGTGTGAAGTTCTGTCTGCACTTCTCAGGGAAGAGCCCGCATGAAAACAAAAACCCCATCATTTACACTGTCCCCCAGAGCAGAAATGCTTGATTCTCTCGTCTGAGTTCTCAGTTTCTCAAAAAGTAAAATGCCTGTTTGGCCAGCAGAATACATCAAATGCAGAACGGGGTGGGCGCTAACAGGAAAAAGTTTTCTTTATGTGACAGGTAAAGGCGCAACACAACACAAAGTGAACCACTTTGAAAATAAAGGCACATAAAGCGAAACTGCTGGTCCCCACAAACGGAAGGTCCCCCTACTGCTTTTAAAGAAGCCAGTAACTCTGGGCAAGTGGCCCCTTTTTGAAGAGAGTTACGGAGCGGACAGTGTTGGTTTCCACTCCTCGGAGTCCACCACCAGAGTGACATGGGGAAGGACGGGCCCTCCGTCTGAGCACCAGCCCGGCCTGCCCGGGGCGGTGGGTGACTGAGAAAGCCCTGCCTTCCTTTCCTGGCGTCTGTCCTCTTTTCAAAACCTCCCTGGCTGGGAGGCAGGCAAACTGACAAGCTTACCTGGTGACCGCCTGCAAGCCTGGAGAGGCGCACGCCCTTGCAAATCAAATCTGCACTTTCTCCAGCGAAACGTGGTGGCTGCCGGGCCGCTCATCACCTACATCTGCTCAGATAACGAGGAAAAGGATGCGGAGGAAGCGGACAACAAAAGCCGCCTGCGAACTGCACACTGGGATGTCCTGTTTTTTTGAGAGGCTTTTATTTTTCCCACGAAAGGATCTGACAAAACCTAACCCAACCTCCTCTGAGCACCAGACAGGAAGTTACACTTTGCAGTCAGTGAAAACTCCTTGGGTAGTTTTTTTTTGGTTATGAGTTTTGATTTGTTTTTTTGTTTTTTTTTTAAATTGTCACAACTAAGGGCCTCTGAATGTCCCAGATCTATTACAGAGAGATTATTACTTTGCTTCCTGTTTTGACAGCGTGGGAGGGTAAGGAACCACTCCACCCCCTACCCACTAGGCGTGTAAATAAGGCGTGTGCCCTGAGCATACAACCGCCTGAAGAATTTGATTACGTATTAACTATACTTCAAAGAAGAAGCTGGGCCTACTTCACCTTAGCATCTATCTATCTGCCTATCTATATAAAACTTGAACAAATAAAACTCAAAAGGATTTTTGCTTAAACCCTTAGAAATTACTGTTACGGGGAAAATAAGCTTAACCACACAAAAGCATAAGAGGTGACAATTTGACTCATATTTTCCAGCCTATTCTATTTCTGGGTATCTGTCTGGCCCTCTTACTATCATTTTTTTATTTTTTTGCATTTTTTGGCTGGGGCTGGGTTTGAACTCACCACCTCCAGCATATGGGGCCAGCACCCTACTCCTTTGAGCCACAGGCGCTGCCCCCTCTTGCTATCATATATACACATGCTATCCATAGGCATGCAAAAAAGAAAGAAAAGCATCACTCAAGGTATTTCACCTACTTTCTCAGTCATTCTTTAATCCTTCTCTCTTGCTTTGAAATAGATAACTATAGATAACTGTCTACTTGTTACCAAAGGTTTTCATCACATATGTATTTTTGTCAGAATACAAACTGATTTGAATTAAAAGGCATCTCTCTTCCTGGAGGTAAAGAAAAAAGAAATGATACTTGTCCCACTCTCCTCCTTATCTGTATATTTTCCATAGACAAGAAGCTGTGCGATGCTAGGTAAATATTTGCTCTAAGCCTCAATTTCCAAATCTGTAAAATGGGAGAAAGGACCTCATCTGTCCCCTAGGAGTGTTGTGAGGAGAGACATGGTGAAAAGTACAGTGATACAGATAATATACGTCATCAAAGCCCAATTCTTTTTTTGGTAAAAAAATTTATTGATATGTAATTCATATAATATACAAGTTAACACATTTATAGTGCATAATTCAATTTTATTGAATTTTATTATTGAATTCATTGATTTTTAGTGTATTCACAGAGTTGTACAACCATCATCACAATCCATTCTAGAACATTTCTTTTTTTTTTGAGACAGAGCCTCAAGCTAGCCCCCTGGGTAGAGTGCCATGGCATCACAGCTCATAGCAACCTCTAACTCCTGGGCTCAAGCGAGTCTCCTGCCTCCGCCTCCCAAGTAGCTGGGACCACAGGCGCCCGCCACAACGCCCGGCTATTTTTTGGTTGCAGCCAT